>WYDI02040280.1:0-20882 GCA_009867235.2 Psittacus erithacus
AACTTAAACAGGGGAAGTTTAGATTGGATATAAGGAAGAAGTTCTTTATTGTAAGGGTGGTGAGGCACTGGAATGGGATGCCCAGGGAAGCTGTGAATGCTCCATCCCTGGCGGTGTTCAAGGCCAGGTTGGACAGAGCCTTGAGTGACCTGGTTTAGTGTGAAGTGTCCCTGCCCATGGCAGGGAGGTTGGAACTTGGTGATCTTAAGGTCCTTTCCAACCCTAACTGTTCTATGATTCTATGATTCTGATGTTGTCCTCCTCTATCCTCCCCTGCTGTTTTCTCTCACAAATTCAGTTTCCACTTCAAGTTGATAGGGACGTGAAGTTGTTGGACCTAAACTACTATTAGCAAGTGCTCTGTGCCCTTCGTTGTTATAGAACTGTTGTACTTTTTCAGTTGCTAAGTGGAGGATAAACATATCAGCAAAATTTCACTGACCTTTCTGACATTTCTGCTGTTTGTGGGTCTGAATGTTCCGCTCTTAATATGTGCTGTTGTTTAGGCCTCTCACCAAATGAAAACTCCAGCTAAATACACAACTGGGACTGCAGCGTTGCCTTTCAATCCTGCCACTTTTGGCGAGGCAAGTGTCTGGATTTACTTCCTTATATATGTATACCATAATTTATTTAGAGGACAGTGTGAGAAGCTAACAGTTACTGTAAGTCACCCTACGTTCTAAACTTCCTCTTTGAACATATGTTGGGATTAACTCTCCATCCGTTATCTGTCTAAGCAGGATTTTCATGGAGGGCTGGTAGAAAAGTTCCCGAGAGTGCTGCTGCACTGCTTTCTGCAGCATACCTCAAGTAATAGCTTGTCAGAGGGAGAAACAGGCAGTCAGGTTTAACCATTATGCTCCTTGGGGCTGTTCTTTTCATCGCAGATTCCCTGGCTTCAGTGATCTGTGCATACAGTCTCAGCTATGATGCATGGTCTGTATTAGCCGTGCTTTCAGTTGCGTATGCATGTCAGATTTTATAGGGGACAGTCTGAACTGCCTGCAGAGGGGTTGCGTCAGCTGATGATAAGCCAAAAATCTGTGTATGATTTAACCACCTGAGAGTGATGCAGGCGCCGTAGGTTGTCTGCTTACACAGGCATATTGCAGAAACTCTTCCTAAGATTTGTTAACACTTTATATTTGTTCCTGTCTCCATGCTGACTTTTCTGTCTAGATTTGATTAAAGAAGAAACTCTCATTTTGGTTAAGTTAAATATTGCATATTCCCTGCTCTTTTATTTTGTCTTCTCCATGTTTTTTCCCAGTGCTCTTGCACTCAGTATCCTGTGTTTTTCTCTTCTCTACTTAGATAGTTCTGTATCTGCGGATGTGTCTTGCTCACAGTGCAGGTGTGGTGCCAACCTCGCAGAGCTTGGCAGATATGCAAGATCAAGCTCCAGCCATTGGACGTTACATAAGAAACCTCATGTCTGGCAACCACATATCTTTATCTTCCTCCCCCTCTTCAAAAAGTGCAGAAACCAACCCTGTACATATGTATATTGGCCTTCTTCAGCAGCTGTTAACTAATGTTGGAGGTAAGAATCTGTGTGCAGTATTAGCTTGAAGAAAAGTCTTTTCTTGCTAGAAGTGAGTTGCCATGTTCAGTGCTTCAAGTTTGGCTGCAGGAATGACAGAGCTGCAACGCTGACTGTATACTCTTCAGTTTAAACTTGTTCTCTTCTATGCTGCTGTGTAGGCAGGAGAAAGCAGGACCACAGAATTGCAGCTTTAATTGCTTTAAAAAAAGACAGTACTTTAAAATTGTGAGGCTGCTGTCTATAACAGCTATAACCAGTGAATGCTGTCTTCCTCACTCTGATAAGAGTGTATCTGCGACAAGTGTAGTCTTAAAGCACATGATGCCTTTAGAACAAATTGCTACCAGAATGTTTGCTTCCGTTTGTTTCCCTAATATTTCTGGGAAAAAATATACCCTATTATTCCATATTGTTTGTTATCTCTAATGAGTTACAAATGAATGCTTTCAAATGCCTGATACTTCTTAGCCTCTTTTTATCACTGTTAGATTGTTGTAAATACTGCAATTGTTTAATAACCTGATTCTTTAATAACTCTTTAGGTTTGCCAGTCATGTATTGTCTTCTAGAAGTTGTTTCAGTGTATCCAGAAAAACTAGCCACCAGATTTGTAGACAAAATGGATTGGATAAAGGTATATTGAAAATTTACACATTTTGGTTCATTTTTGAGGGTGCAGTGGGTTTGGCATTAGCAAAACCTGGCATTTTCCCATGGTGGGAATGGAATATTATTTCCAAGTATGTATTTATTTTAAAATCTGGTATTTCTACTTAGTCAGCACTTCATGAAATGTTGTATGTAGCAGGGTGGGGAAGCTACCTTTTGGTTCTTTTGTTTTACTAGTTTTGTTAACTGACTTTTATCTTCAATCTGTCATTGATCCTGTTGGTATAGTCAAGTTTTTGCCCTTGATCAGAAGATCCATTAAACAGCGCAAGAAAACTGAAAACAAAATTCTTCCAGTGGGGAGTTGTGAGTGGCTTTTCAGAAAATGAGATCAGTTAGATCCCTAATTGTTTTAGAGCCCTTTCTGTAGATGTGTTTGTATGTTTTTGTTAGCCTCAAACAAACAAACAAAGATAAATTGGAATCTGTTTGAGAATAAGCCAAAGATAATTCTGCTTTCTCTAGATCCTCTTCCCTGGCAACTTCATGCTTTTTCATGATTTGCTTCAAGCATCCAGGATTTGCTAAGCTTTTACAGGTTGCCTTCGATTTCATTGGGAATCTGGCAGAAAATAATGCTTGGTTGCATTAAAGAAAAATTAGAATGTGCTATAATAATTTCTCCTGCTGATATCTTTGCTGCATTGCAGTGTATACAGTTTACCACATCTCATTGAAGTGGAGGTATGAACCTTAGAGGACTTAAACATTCTCCATTTCAGTATTGTTTATTTTTTGGAGAAAAACCTGCTTTTTCCTTGGCCGCATGTCCATTTGCAAAATAAAGCTTCTAGGGGTGGTAACTGATAGTACCTCATTCCAGAAATACTGCTGTGAAATATCCTTTATGTGATTTCACTTGGCCAAGTGGAAGGAGCAGGTCCAGGAGGTTGTTAGAAGTCAGCTGTGTTATCTGACACATGTTTGGAGTTGAACATAGAGTTACGTTTCATAAGCCTGACAGATCTCGTTTCTTACTTGCTTGGATCATTTTTGCTGCCTTTGTGGCAGCCAAAGCCATTCAGAGATTGGGGCATGAATTTTTTGCATGAGTTTGTTGCATTATACATCGAATTACTGCAGAGGTAAGATTATATCTTAACAAATCAGCTGATGCTTCCCAAGTTCAACGTCTTAACAATTCAGATAATAGAAGATCTCTAATACAAAGTGGAAGAGTGTGCGCTGAGAGCTCTGCTTTCCTGGACAACTTTTTTTTTGGCACCGTTCAATTTAACTGATTTAACTTCTTGAGGTTTGTGTTTTATTTTTGTTGTTATTTTAATCCCTTGATTAATAAAAAGGAAATGGGAGCCTTCCAGTAGCTCATGAAAAATAGTGTCTTTGGGAGGCTTTTTAGCTCAGTGTGAATTCAAAATGTGGAAGCTTTTCTGAATACAAATTCATCCAAGCATTCCAGTAGTGTGTTTAATGCAGAGCTGGTGGGTAAGCCCTCTTGTGGCTAGTGGTAATCTTCCTCCTGAACACTGAGCATTCAGTGGATGCTTTGCTGAATTGAGTGCTTTGTTTCTTACTAAATGATAATGCTGCTGGTTTAAAGAGTGGTTTCTGAGGTAAGTACTATTTATGTAGCTGCATGACAATTGTGCTTGTATATCGAAGCTCTGTATGAACAGACTGTATGAGAAGCTGCTTCCATATTTTATGTTTCTTTTTAAAAACTCCTGCAGAATCTGATGAACACAAACAAAGAAGAAATGCGCGAGCTCGCAGCCCTGTTCTATTCTGTAGTGCTGTCGACCATGTCTGGATATGAACTTAGGGCCTCCTTGGAGCAGCTAATTAAGATGACGAAAGACAACCATGTAACTACCTTTCTTTGTCTGCTTCTTATTTTTTCTGGTCTCATGTAACTGATGGGAAATCTCACGGTATGTCTGGGATGTATTAGCCTTAATCTGAGTGTAAAATTAACTAGCTGACATCCAGTTGGACTGTGAGAAGGGATTTTTGTTGTAGATGAGTGCAGCAGATCTAAATAAACTAATCTCTGAAGCTGTTGTTAAGGTCAGAAGGATTTCCTGGAGGCAGTTCCTAAGCAAAGCCAGTACTGTCACATATTTAACCAGTCTTAGCCAGCTTAAATATTCCTCATCCCATTGAATAGTAATGGGTGAAACTGTCTACCAGTTTTTGTGAGCAACTACAGGTACCAAAGAACTAAAAAGTATGGTTAATAACTCCTCCTCTCCTGAGCCATAGCTGTTTCCTGGCTCCTCATCAGCTCAGGGTCTTGTCCCACCAGCAACTTTTCCCTGCTGGGGGCTGACTTCTTCCCTCCGACTCCACATGGAGTGCTCAGCAGCCCTCCACCAGTGTATTACTACACAGTGGGTTTGCCTGCCTACTGTCCTACAGCAGCTCCTTCCCACTCCCATTAACCTTATCTCTGCATTTTGCTACTATGTGCTTGGAGAAGTCCTGAAATCACATTGGAAAAGTTTCTGTGCTGGTGTGTCTTGAATCCTGAAAGAGAGGGAAAATATTAGTATTTTAGGTTAGATTTCCCCAAAATATTTTTATATCAGTTTCTCCTAATGACTTAATAGGCCACCATTTTACATCACAGGTAACAGACTCAAATGCTGACAAGTAGTGCTGATCACTGTATGTTGTAATTAACAAACAGGATTTATTTTGTATCTGCCAAAGTGGTCTCACTGCTCAGTTTCACATAGGGTGCAGCTTCCGTGGTCACAAAGCAAGCGCAGATGGGTCCCATTCCCCCTGCTGCTGCTTTCTGTCCGTGAAGCCATGGTTGACCTTTCACAGAACATAGCTGAGAATATGGAGGGATGTGAACCATGAAACAAAAAAAAAAGCACGGTGTTCCCCTGCATTTCTGAGTTTGAGTCAGTAAGAGCTCTGGTTTGCTGCAAATGCACCAACCCAGTTGAATCAGTACAGACCAGGGGGGTGGTAGTGCTCTCTAGTGGCTCAGTAAAGGCTGCAGTGTAAATAGGTAGCTCAAGTGGAGAGTGGGGAAGAGCTTGCCTTCAGCAGGCTTTGCTGCTCCAAGACCACAACAAGTAGCAGTCCCTGGTGGACCAGCTAGAT
This sequence comes from Psittacus erithacus, assembly GCA_009867235.2. Lineage (NCBI taxonomy): Eukaryota > Metazoa > Chordata > Aves > Psittaciformes > Psittacidae > Psittacus > Psittacus erithacus. The sequence continues at coordinate 5,297 of WYDI02040280.1, forward strand.
TGAGGATCCTGCCTGGCAGCACAGTTGCACTGATCCAACTTTTCAGGGTTGCGGTAAAAACCAGATACATTGACTAAGCTGAGTTTAAGCCTCTGCCTCCTTTTTCTTCTTCCTTATTTTTTATTTTTTTTTAAATTAAGGTAGCATTTAACTTGGCTTTATTTCTGCACAGAATCCTTTCACTAGAAATCACCTGTGGGAATGAGCACTGTCATTAGATAGTCTCAGGCCCAAGTCAGCATTGGAGAAATTGCTATTTGTGACATTAATTGTAATAATTAGGTTTTACAGCCTGTGGCAAATTAAACTGTATAAAGACATTACCTTCAGTATTTATAGGTCAAGTGTTCTCATTCTTAGCAATGCAAATGTGGAGTAATTCCCCTTTACTATTGTTTACCAAAGAATACATTTAATCCCCTTAATCTGAATATGTCCAATTTTTAAGTAGAGACATCGTTGTATTATCTTAGTACAGACTTATGAAGGTGAACTTACAAATCAGATGAGTTGGATTTTTACTATTTATTTTTGTCTAGCTACCAAAGGGTGGGCTTTAGGAATGTCACTGCTGGTGATAAATTCTTAATTTGTCCTCCTAAGCCTCTTCTAAGTTTCATTAATATATCTTGAAGGACTCCATCCATCAGAGAGCACTAGAGACATCAAGGTCTTTGTCGTTGCACTATGTGCTAGAACTCTGTGTTAGGACTGAAGAGTTCAGTTCACTCTTCAGGGTGCCTCCTCATCTGGCTTGTCCATAGGTGTTTTTAAGGCAGAGTTTTGTGCAAAGTGTTGCTTACTTTGAAAATGAGATTTTCTGTACTATTGGTGTTGTCTCTAGAGCCCGGAGGTCCAACATGGATCCTTGTTGGCTTTGGGATTTACAGTTGGAAGGTACTTAGCCAAAGGGAAGTGCAGAACAAGGGAGCTACATAATATAGAGCAGCCAAACACTGCCGTCATGCCGGATCAAGAACAGCTCATAAAGTCAACGACAGAGACAATAGGTAACTTCCTGCCTAAGACTTTGCTGCATGTAACAGTGATTTTTTGAACCACCCCAGGCTGAGGACTTTTCCAAGATATTCAGCCTATTGATTCTGTAATCTTGAGTTTACTTTCCATGATGAAATTTACAGTCTATAAAAATGTCATTGTACTAGGTGTATGGATGTAACCCTTTTCAACAAGAATTGGGTGGACTCTTAGCTCATAGACTAACATGGTAGAATTAGGGGTGGTGCCACTGCCTAGACTCCTCTCTGTCTCCTTTTACTTAGATTTTGTTCCAGCATAATGCTTCCTACCAGCTGTAGAGGAGATAAATACTTTGCTTCTTGCATGGGTAAAATATAAGTGCCTGCCTGCCCACTGCTAAATAATAAACCAAAATTCAAGCCATCCTGTTTTGCTTTTTTCTGTAGGTTCTTTTCTGGACAGCACCTCTCCCTTTCTCGTGGTGGCTGCTTGTACAGCTCTTGGGGAGATTGGAAGGAATGGCCCCTTGCCAATCCCCAGTGAAGGACCAGGATTCACAAAGCTTCAACTTGTGGAAAGCTTATTGGCCCGAATCCCTTCCAGCAAGGAAACAAATAAGGCAAGATTTTGTAGTAGTGTTATGATTCCTGTTCATTTCTGAAATGCTCTGTCCCCAGGTTTATGTATTACCTGCCAAACTCAGCCTCTCTTTTAAAAAAGAACTAGGCTTATCACTGGTTTTAGTGAGTCAGAATTAGGCTAAGGGTTTTCCAATTTTGTGTCACTGTTGGTCAGATGCGCTTTCTGTAGTCGTAAGTAGGAGCTTACTGGATGAAAACTACAAATGGTCGTAGTTTTAATTAAAAAAACCAAAAAAATCTTTTGCCTGAAAATAATCCTCAAAGGTTAACGGGACATTTGTTTTTCTGGAAAAAAGGTGCACTGATTGATCTAGTAAGTGTTTTGCCTAACTTCTGGTACCTTAAGTGAAACTTCAGCAAGGTTGAGAAAGTGGATTGAAAGTATATCTTCTGGACTTACAGGAAGGTTTTGTGATTGAGTTTGTTTTTTGTTTGTGTTTTAAGATGAAGGAACGAGCAATACAGACATTAGGTTACTTCCCAGTGGGAGATGAAGATTTTCCCCACCAGAAGCTACTGTTGCAAGGTTTAATGGATTCTGTGGAGGTGAGGCACTATCAATGTATTTTTCTTTATACTGCAGTGAGTATTTCTATTTTGAATGCTTTTTATATACTCTAGAGACAGATTTTACAAGGGAAGTTATCTTTTTGTAATAGTCCCTCTGGGTTCTTTAAAACTGTCTTGAAACAAAGAGTGGATGTAGGTTTGGGGCTTGTAAAATGTTTTATGTCATGATTTAAAAACTTGCCAGTTGAGGTCTCTGGGGTGAATGTGTATTCGCTTTAGGAGAACTAACCGTATGTGTAAAATCTTAAGAAATTATACTAATGAAGCCATAGGTTTGTACTTTAGCTTTCAAAAGTACCCTAAAAATAGATAATACAAGTATATCTTCTTTTTTATCTGAACTACATCAACTGATACAACTTGCTTGAATTATGAGCTTTGTTTGTAGGAAAACTTGTATCTGTTATCAGTCTAAATACATCAGTGTAGTGTACTGGCTTCATGGTACTTCAGAGCTCCTATACATGTTACATTATGCCAGACAGCAAAATTAAACAGTCAAGGACCTTTTCAGGGTTCTTAATTTATAGATTTTTTGACCTTTGTTCTTTGTTCATACTGATGTAGGGTTCAGCATTGTCAAAGCAGCTTTTGAGTATCAGACAGGCTGGCTTTGCTGAGTATTCCAATTCTATGTGCTCAAACAAGTAAGAATAGTAAGAACATTGCTTACACAAACATAAAATGATGTTTTCAAGTGCTATGTTTATCTCCTCTAACTGCTTAGAGACATTCCATCTTCCTTTACAAAATATGTATTTGGAAAAAGCCCCCAGCAAAACAACAAAAAACCAAGCCAAACCCAAACAATGTATCTTAGATTGAAGGAAGCTAAAGGCTTGCTTCTCAAAACGCGTGCTCATTTTGTGCTCGCAGAGAGTAAGCAAAGCAGTCTAGTAGGTACCAAGCAGGTACAGAAATCTGTTCTTATGACTCAAGAGTCATAAATAATGACAAAAAAAGTGGCAGAGTTCAGCACATTCTCTTTCTGAGAGCTTAGAGAATAGAGGAAGAGGATAGAGAAGTAAAGCAAAGTATTGTCTAAATTATTTTAATGTGAATAACAAATTCGTGCGTGTCTTATTAATGATCAACTTCTGGATGGAACTTCAGGAGAATCTTTTACTACTGTATGCTATAGCAAAGCTGCAGTAGTTTTTGTTAATGCCTGGCAGTCTTGTTCTAATTTTGTTTTATTTTCATCCTGTCTCTCTAATTCTTTCTGTGCTCTGCTAAGTTGAACTTCTGCAGATACTAGCAAATGCTCTGTAGGTGATACACTTTTAAGTGTGGAAATTCTAGCTCTTACCATTCCTTTTGGAGAGTCTGACATGGGATAAGTTTCCTTATCAATCTTAATGGGTGTGAGTTGCCACATAGTCTCAGCAGTTCACCAGAAGTGTACTGGGACTGGGAGAGAGACTGTGGTTCTGTGGAGTACACGCCAAAAGTTTTGGGGTGTGTCTTCAGGGCTGTCAATAAGGCTCTTGTGTTTTTCAGGCCAAACAAATAGAACTGCAGTTCACAGTTGGTGAAGCTATTACCAGTGCTGCTGTAGGAACAAGCTCGGTAACTGCACGTGATGCATGGACAGTCACAGAGGAGGAATATGTCCCTCCTTCAGGTAGGCTTTCCTAGCACAGGGGATGGGTTGAAGAACATAAAATCTCACAGTTAATAGTCTAACACTGAGCTTCATAACTTTATTTCTGTGGTGTTTGATTTTATAACCAAAGAAGTAAGAGATATTTTGTGTTTATTCATGCTGTTTATATGCAGGTCATTTCACTTCTTCAAGTCCCATTTACTCAGAGGTTAGAAGACTTTATTTCACGTGCTGTTTACATGTGCTATTAAATAGCTTCTTCAAATCTAATTCGTGCCACTTGGCACTGAATTTCTTCTATCGTTTCATTTTGGTTTGCTATGTTGGGTTAGTTTCAGGTTTAACATACATAAATCTTTCAGAATATCATTTTGAAGCCTGCACTGGGACATAGGGTTATGACATTAAATTGCAAGCCTTTCCAAATACTTGGAGTTATATGATTAAGTGACATATCAGCCTCAGACCTGTACACAGGTTTTTTAGTGGTGTGGGGGTGGTTTTAGTTCTCTTAAATGTGCACAAAGCTCAGCATGTACAGAACAGGGTAGAAACTGAACCTTGCCACTGCTCCAGAAGTTTTGAGTCCTAATGAAAAGAAAACCAAGTCTTACGCAGCGTGAACTGACAGCCTCTTTTTGGCCACAGGCTCTGAAATGCTTTTATGAAGGCTTAGGAGGACTCTATTCAGTGTTTCTATTACTAGAAATACTTTCTTAGTTACTCCGGTGAAAGCTTTTCCTAAATAAGCAGAAATTAAGGTGTCATCTGGTACTCATGGGCTAATTAGGTTTTTTCATTGCTGCTGCACATTATGTTGGAAGTAAAGGTGAGTGTGTCTGATTCTCAAAGCTGCCCTTCTTCCCTCCACCTTTTTTCTTTTCATATAGATTTGAAAGGGAATGATGTGGTTCCCTGGGTCCTAGACCTTATTTTGAACAAGCACATAATCAGCCCCAACCCACACATTAGGCAGGCAGCTTGCATCTGGCTTCTGTCAATGGTGAAGAAGCTGAGCACACACAAAGCAATTAAGGTAAGAAATACGCCCTTTCCTGACACTGGCTCCTTGTCCCTGTTTTTGCCTCTCGCTTCCTTTCTCTCCCTTCATTCCACTTCACTTCCATTGCCTTTTTTTCCCTAGTGCTGCTGCAGTCCTTACTGAGATTTTTTGAGACATGGCTTATCTTTTGTCACTAGGAGAACATAACTGGCAGATGAATGAGGCTCTTTGGCACCTTTGTAAATTTCTGACCTGGCATTCAGATCAGAGTGAGCATAGCGTAAACGGCTTTTGTAAGGTGAACGAGCAGGACATCTTCTCTTGGGAGGGAGAGGTTGGGGTCTGTGCAGTTCTTAGGATTTATTTTAGGAACTGTTTAAAGGAGGTCTTGGAGGGGAAGAAGGGGAAGAATTTCTGGACTCACTTGGGAGTTTATCACAACTTTGATACCAAGGAGCAGCTGTTGTGTGATTCACGTACTGTGTATTTTTGGTGTACTTTGAAAACCTAATATTTAGGGGCTTGTCTATAATGAGAGAATGTAAAAGATCCTATACAAGGACTTAATAAAGCCTTCCCAGCCAAAATATCCTCTCCCTGCGAGACCGTGGTGGGACCATGTAGCCATTTTGTGCTCTTCAGGTAAAGAGCTTTGGGACAATAGGTGCTTTGCAATTGTGAGCCGTTATATGTAAAACCTTGCTGCGTATTATACTCATCTAAACAATGGACCTTGTGGGAGTTGGCCAAATCCACTAGTTTGGGGATGAAGAAAAGTGTCCTCACACACAGGATAACTCCATCTTGCTGCAAGCCAGATTTATGATGCATTACTGACATGTATTAGGCAAGGAAAATAAAATATGCTTACTGATGGCATGGTAGTTGTAAAAAAGTGCTGGAAAAATAACTTACCTTCTGTTAATGTCAGTCAGGCTGCTGCTTACCTGTCTGGAAAGGAGAGCAGTTCTTGTAGGTGTAGCTCAAATAAGCAGCTCCACTGATACAGTAGTCTCTGTTTATCTGTTAAGAACTTGAGACCAGACAAAGGATCCAAAACGTGAGATAAAAATAATAATGTCCTTTTTTCTCATCTTACAGTCTCATCTCAAGGATATTCAAAGTGCATTTGTTTCAATTCTGTCAGATAGTGATGGTAAGTGCTATCACATGTTAAGGGCTGTGTCTTTTGGTGAGCATTTAACTGGATGGAGGGAATCTTTGAACTGCCAGAAAGTCACCTACACGCCCTCTGTCAGTCAGCATTAAAAGATGACTGAAGAAACATCCCATTTCTGATGTAGTAGGAATAATTTCTAGTCATTGCATATAGAGATAAGAAGCAGCTTTTTCTGTGCTTTGCTAACCAGATACATCTTTTTCTGCATTTACCCCCTTCAAACTGTAATAGCAGAAAATGTTCTTTGATTCTTCTACTCTGCTTTGGACAGTAGGATTTGTATTGCAGAGTTCTGCATGGACAGGAACTCTAAGCCCTCTTTAAGTTGCAGATTTTGGCTTGTAGGTCTTCCCACGGCTGCTAGTGGAAAGGGAGGTAGCTGGCAGCCTGTCCAAAGCTCACTGAAGTTGAAGAGAGTATTACCACTAACTTTGCCGGACTTCAGGGGCCAGCAGTGTGTCAGAATACTTGGAGCTCTTGGAATTCTGTCTGCTCTTTCAAAACTTGCAGTGACAATACTAGCATGAAAATGTCACCTAATTCAGAACAAATTGTGGCTTCAGAATGCAAAGCTTGTATCTTGCCAGACTAGATCTGCTCTAAAATGGAAACCTGTGAACTGCAGCAGGGAGCTGTTTTTGCTAGATCATGATTTTGGTTGAATCTTGTTTTTGAAATTTATGTGTTACTTAATTACGTGCTTATCATTAATTTTACCTTGTAAAATCTCTTGCAGAACTTAGTCAGGATGTTGCTTCAAAAGGTCTTGGGCTGATATATGAACTAGGAAGTGAAGAGGATCAGCAAGAGCTAGTCACTACACTTGTTGATACCCTTATGACAGGGAAAAGGTATAGTAAGCTCAGAATAAAGTGAGAATATTCTGAGCAGTATGTTGGTGGAAACAAAAACGTGCCCCTCGTATGTGGAAAGAGATGTTTTGAGGCGAAGGACATGTCAATATCTATGTATTCCTAGTGGGTCAAACTCAGACATTTCTTAATTCTTCTTAGAGTTGTCACTGAAGTTGTTCTGCTTTTGTTCCATTCAACAAAGCTTCAAAATTGTTCAGTCCTGATTCAAATCAGTTGGGGTTTCGTTGGATTTCCAGAGAGAAATTGTGTAATTGCAAAGGACAGTGCACGATGTGAATGTTGCAGAATTGGGAACTTGCTTGTGCTTGAAATGTACCTTCTGCTGGGGAAGTGTGAGTGCTCACTTGTTAGTTTTAGGGTGAAAAATGCTGGTCTTCCAGGAGTCCTGGCAAGTAATTCTGTTGGTCAGTTCTGAAAATGCTCTTTAACAGCCTGCTCCCTCTAACTTGGTGTGGATGTGGCCACTGTGACATAACCTAGGTTGGGAGTGTTGGGGTCCAGTGGTGGTAAACAGGAAGAGTTAAGATGGATGGAAATTGGATTTTTTTTTTTTTTTTCTTTTTTAAGTAGAGATTTGCTGGGCAGAAAAAAAAAGACATCATTCAGTGTTTTGACTTTTTACCTCTTAACTGCTCAGCAAAGCCCTCACTTTCTGCAGCATCTGTTTTAACATTACGCATGATGCAGGTTAATGAGGTCCCTTATAATTTGTGTAGCTTTGCACGCGTGTATGTTTTCTGTGGGATTTGAACTGGAAGAATGGGAAATTACTGAAGTAATGAAGGAAAACAAACTTGACCTGTAGCATGCAGTCCCTTAAAGGGTTGATTTTTGGTTAAGCTAATACTGGACCTCTTTTCTACCAGAGCCAAACATGAGATGACTGGAGAAACTGTGGTGTTTCAGGGTGGCCTGAGCAAAACCCCAGATGGGTAAGTTTACTGATGGTCTCAATGGCAGGCACTTAATCAGTGCTGAAACAGTATTTCCTCGCTTACAAATCTACTTCCTGAGCTTTTTGTTCCTCCTTGTTATCTGAGTTACCATAACTATTTTCTGGGAGTACAGATAGGGTATTCAGTTCTCTCTGATTTAGGCTGTGAGTTTACTGTAGCTTTACCTACTATGGCATTTGTGTAGCTAAAAATAGTGACACTGTTTTCCCTTCTGCTTTCCAAAGTCAAGGCCTTTCTACCTACAAGGAACTTTGTTCACTGGCTAGTGATCTCAATCAACCAGACTTGGTGTACAAATTCATGAATCTGGCCAACCATCACGCCATGTGGAATTCTCGAAAGGTAATTTGCTGCTTTCATACCATTTACGATTCCCAGTGTGAAATCCAGAAACAATAACTGCCTTTCTCGAGCTCCCGTTATATGATACATGGATAATTGCACAGGGAGGACATTTGTTGATGCTTTGGTGTCAGGTCCAATGCAAATTTACCTGCCTGAAGAACAAATTTAGGATTAATTGAAATTCTTAAAACAAAACATCGGTATTGCAGGGTTCACATCATCTTGCATTCCTCTCTGAATCAGCTGTGATCCTTCTTTTTTACTTTTGAGTGCGCTTGGGAGCCAGGTCTTGATGTGTTCAAACAGTGAGAACATTTTTGAAGCTGGATGAATTTGCAAATGCCAGAGTGGCTTTTTTGTGTGAAAAGGAAGAGCAAAAAGTATTCAGGAAAAAGTTGCGAAAAAAACAGTTGACAATACTGAAGTTTAATCATTGTTGTCAAAGCATTCTTTTTTAAGTCAAGTTTGATATTTTAGAGCTCTAGCGACCTTTAGCAAAGCCAAAATACTCTTGGATCCGTATCCTGCTTAAAAAAGTATCATCATAAACTTGAAGATTTAAGTACCCTTTTCAGAGCTTTAACTTGAGGGTTATTTCGTTAGCTTTACATAAGCATGGAAAAACTTGCCTCCAGGAAACAGGCAGAGCACCTTTCGTGTGCTTTTATGCAGAAGACTCTGGTAGCTGCACCTACTGTATTTGCGCCTTTTGTGCTCTTTCATGCTTGCTGCCTGATGTTTTGTGTCTCCAGAAACACCACTTGGTGGAAAAAGAAAAATGCCCCAACATTAACTTTCATCTAGAGTTTGACAAGTCAATATGCCGCTCAAGGCTTGCCTCTCTTTGCACTGGCACTTGAGAAGCACAGGAGCGCAATTAGGCTCCTAATCCTTATGGAATTCCACCAGCTAGAATGAGTCAAGAAATTTGACTCAGTGACTGAGTAGGTTGAGCTTTGGAATTTGAGTTTGCAGAATCATTTAAGTTGAAGGGGCATCTGGAAGTCTGTGCTTCAAACCTCCTTACAAGAGTGAGTCAGAGCAAGCTGTTCAGGGCCTTGCAGATGATGCCTCCCTTTTCTTTATATTTTCTGCAACCCCTTGCTCCTCACAGCAGTGGTCCTAACTGAGGGTGTGTCTTTATTACTCCTCCTTTTTCAGATTAACCCAGACAGCACATCCTGTCCTGTGAAATCCTTAGAGTGGGGTTTTGAGTGGTAGCCTTTGACACTGCAAAGCAGGAAACACAAAATCATTAGGCACTCATGGCACTGACCTGTGCTGAGCAATTTAGTTTTGGGCTATCCTGCATTAGTTCCGCTGTGTTAGATTTGATAGTGGAACTGAGAGTGGTGAAGAAAGAAAGAAAAGAAGGTGGAAGAATATTTGAGTTTCATTATAGACAGAAGCAAAATTATAATCCCCAGAAGTTTCAGGTTGTAGAGATAAAGTAGAGTTGTTTTATTTTTAGTTTCTCAGTTCCTAAGTTAATCTAGTTGTAAGCGCAGTAGAGTTGTAGGGAAGCAGTGGCCCACACTCACCAGTTTTTCCCAGAAAGAATCTCTTTTGGAAAAACATATTCGATTCTTCATAATTTTAATTCTCCACCACCACTTTTTGCAAACAAGGTCAGTCAGTATCTTGAAATGAAGGCTGGAGAGAAGGAACTTTAGTACTAATATGTTGACTGCTGAGTGTGATTGTATGCTTAAGATCAGTGTGGTACTGTAGCACTAATGGGGGACTGATTCTGGTAACATTTTAGTCATTTTTATTTGGTCTAAATCTGAACTGTGTCTGTCAATTTGCCTCTGGTGGTGGTGTGTGCTCAGCAGCAGTGACTGAATGAGTGAGCGTTGTTTCAGCAAATACTCTCTTGTCATTTCAGGGAGCAGCTTTTGGTTTTAATGTGATAGCTGCCAAGGCGGGAGAGCAGCTGGCTCCATTTTTGCCCCAGCTTCTTCCCCGGCTATACCGTTACCAGTTTGACCCCAACCTGGGGATTCGACAGGCAATGACCAGCATTTGGAATGCCTTGGTCACTGACAAGACAATGGTGAGTGAGCAGCAAAGTGCAGAATGGTGGGTTTGCTGCTAGCCAGCAGCATCTCGGAGATCCTCATGGAACAGTTGTGTCTTGTGAAAGGAGGGGCTATGCAGGAAGGGGTGAGGTATTGTCCTTCAGAGAAAGAGTGCTTAAATCCGTGGATGAGCTGGAGGGTACACAGAGGAGGATGCTCCTAATGTGAAAGGATAATTGCTGACCTTGTTTGTGCAGCCTGCGATAAAATTTATGATTTACATGAAGTGTAGTCTTTCCATACTTGGATATTGTTTTTATATTGCTTACGAGAAGCTTTTCAGGAATTCTTATGGCCTAAGATGCCCTTCCTAGAGCAAGAGCATCTAAACATGATTCCTCAGTTTTTAAGTGAGAGGAAGCCCATGGGAAGCAGCTTCTCTGAGACAAGTTTCAGGAATAAATGATTTTTGTGAGATGCTGTTGCTGTAAATCTGAGCTTACTGCTGTATCTAAACAGTTCATTGTATAAAGGACTGAGGGACTTCCTGTTGTCATCTCTGTCACATTAAGCGCTCAAGCGGTGCAGGAAAGGGCATGTCTAAAGCAAAGTCAGAGTAACTTTGCATGGGGTCAGATCTGGTAATTATTCATCTGCTGTGGCTACAAGCAGGTAGTACTGTTCAAAACAAACTTTTTCTTCTTCACAGTACAGGACAAGGATGCATCACCTGTTCTTGTTTCATTATTTTACCTTTTTTTTTAATAATAGGTTGATAAGTACATGAAGGAAATTCTTGAGGATTTGATCTGTAACCTAACCAGCAGTCTGTGGAGGATCCGGGAGTCCAGGTATTGCTAGAAAAAGTAACATATTTTTCTTTGAACTCTGTTCTTTTCTTCACCATGAGTTTGTTAACCTGAAGAAGTTGAGGGGGAAAAGAGGACACGTCCTTTCATCTAGATAGAGAGCCTGGTCTTGTAGTCTGCACTTCAAGTGTAATAAAATCTTGAAGCTGTTTACTTCATTGAGCCTGAAATTTTTTATTGCATGTGGCTTGAGCATGGTACTAAACAGCATTTGCTAAAGGAGGAGTTCTCTGGTCACAAAGTTCTTGCTTGTCCTTGGACCTGAAATATTGCTTAATATTAGAAAACCTTGGCAGTCTGGCTGTATGCATACTTGGCAGCAGGATGCCAGTCTGTATCCTATTTTTATTACACTGCTTTTTTATGTTTTATAATGGTTTGTAGTTATACTGTGCTGAAAATTTCCATTTTAATTTCAGTCCTAGATTTTAGACCATTTTGGTTTGGTTTTATCCTGTACTCACAGAAAAGCATGTGGAACAGTTTTGTAATTGGAATGTTTGCGGTAACAGTTTCCACCACAGCAGCCTTTCTCACTTCCTGTCACTCATTTCAGATTTCACCTGACTGGCTGAACCTTTTTTTTGTCTACTAAAGGAGGCATTATTATGATGGTGTACATTTAGGCTTGGGGAAAACAAGGAATGTGAAACAGTTCTCAAATTTTTTTAACCGTTTGCTTGTACATATGAACATATCTGTATGTACACCTATAGCAAATAAGTACACCATATGAAGGACATAAAATCTCTTGTTTGCAGCTGTCTGGCTCTAAATGACTTACTAAGAGGAAGGTCTTTGGATGACATTATAGACAAGCTTCCAGAGATCTGGGAAATACTATTCAGAGTGCAAGATGACATTAAGGTAATGGAACTGATAATTGAAAAGGAATCTGCTACAGAAAGTACCGTGATTAAGCTCTAGAGGTGTTTAGAGAGAGATTCTCCAAGAAGTCAAGTTGAAGCCAATGGGAGTTTTGGGCATTAAGAGGACAAGTAATTTAGCAGTTAAGATTTCCGTGCCACCTTGGAAATTCTTCGTGTATTTTAAGTGTTGGTTTTCATTCCTCCTGTGCTTATTCTTGATGGGTCAGCATTTTTCCTGGATATGAAGGAATTTCTAAATATTTACTTAAATCCTGAGTATGGAAACACTTATTTTGTGCTGCATGTGTGCTTAAATGACTTGCATATATGAAGTCAGTGTCCTCAGCTCCTTTCAGGTTTGAGCTGTGTTAATGTATTTGTCACTGAGTATACCAGATACTCAGATGGACCAGAGTCAAAATTTTTGTGGGAAATACTATGATACATATTAGTCATGGGTATAGCCTTGTCAGTATGAGTGATACAAATTAATATGAGTTGTTGTGGAGAAGTTTTCAAAATAGCAACAATGGATTGTTGACTTGTTTTTTAGGAGACTGTGCGAAAGGCGGCAGATCTTGCCCTAAAAACTTTAAGCAAGGTAAAACTCTTCATCATTTGCACATGGAGACGTGTATGGTTTTGATGTTAGATAATGATGCACTATCATATTTAGAGGAGTGACCTGTTTACCATAGGCTGTTGTTTTGAAAAGACCTCCAGTATAAAGTGTACTTACCATAAGCAGAACAGCCCCCTAGGAAGCAGTCATAATAAGCTTGACCACATCCTCTTCTGTACTTTTTTTTGTCCTGCTTGAGGATAATGCAATGTTAAGTCTTAAACAACCAATGGAGGGATATAATGAACTGTGTTTTTTCCTCTGTCTTTTTTGTCCCGCTGGGAATGGTACTCAAGGAAAGTTCATATAACTTCAAGTCCAGCTAATGTAGTTGACCAAGCCCAGTGGAACCTAACTGGTTGTGAAATAAAGTAATCCAGTCTGGACTTCACACTCTGGTGCTGTTAGTGACAGATTTTGGGGTGTAGTATATGTATCACTTAATATTTTGTTTGGTATTCCTTTCACGAAGTCAGATCAGTGGAAATGGAAACAGATCTTAAAAGCTATGCGTGAAATCGCAACCTTCATGGTGCATGCAGTGTGACATTTCGACGGCACAAGTTTCAATCTGGTACCAAAGTGTTGCAATTGCAGAATCTATTCTGACCTGGGCCTTGCTTTTCTGCCTAGTGGAATGTTTGAATCCATGTGGCTGAGAGGCTGTCCCTTAACTGAGAGGTCATTTTGTCCATTTCATCATCTGGATACACGTCAAAGCCTGCTAGGTTCTGAATTTGCCTTTTCTGGAAGCTGCCTGTAGCTGAAACTCTTTTTATGGATGTGACTTGGCTTAAGTACCTCCTGGAGAGGAGAATGAAAGTGTAACAGAGCCTTTGTTTGGCTTTGAACAGTTGCTGCAGTTGCCATTGACTTCCTCTGTCTGAAGGAAAAGGTGCTTTAATGTAATCTGAGCAGGAGGTTTGTACATGCTTCCAACGTGGATTCTCACCTGTCCCCAGGTCTGTGTGAAAATGTGTGAGCCCTCTAAAGGAGCAGCAGGTCAGAAGACAATAGCTGTATTACTCCCTTGCCTCCTAGACAAAGGAATAGTAAGCACAGTTGCTGAAGTCCGATCTCTCAGGTTAGTTTTGCGTCATGTAAGTTCCCTGGGGGTTGTGTCATGATTTCATGGAATATTGGAATCATAAAATGGTTCAGGCTTGAAGGGACTTCACATATCATCTAGTTCCAACCCCCTGCCATAGGCAAGAACACCTTCCACTAGACCATGTTGCTCCAAGCCCCATCCAACCCGGCTGTGAACAGCCACAGCATTTCTGGACAACTTGTGCCAGTGTCTCACCACCCTCACAGTTGTCAGAGAAACCCAGCTTATTCGCTCGAGTTGCAGAATGTTTTGTGTGTTTGAAGTGACCTCAGGACTGCTTTCTTGCTGAGTCCTTTTCTCACTGAGTTCAAACAGCAGCCCCAAGAGCTCTACCCATCTTTTGTGAGCATCTGGCCTCTCTATAAATGCCCAGGTTCAGTTCCCAGCAGGACGTTCTTTTCTCCCTGTACAACTGGCAAGCTGATCTGCAAGCAGTTTGCTGTGCTTGAGACTGCCCTTCAGAACTAGCATGTGTCTTCTGCTTGTAGACAAAAAGTCCCATGGTAGCTCTTGAAACAGTCAGGTCTTATTTCACAACTGATTGTGAGTAATGACAGCTCACATCCCAGAGGTGACTGCACTTGGTCATGCTGTTCAAATACATTTTATGTCTTGTAAAGGTTCAGTGTCCCTTGATGTGTAGACTTTTCATATGCTTACCACTTTGTGACCTTGTTTAGACCTTCATTTGTGTGAAAGACAGAAAGGCTGGAAAATTCAGACCTGATGTGTGGCTGGTCTTTGCAAAAGTAATTTTCTTTTATTGAACATGATTATCCAGGAAGGTTAGAAAGCTCCTAACACATTATAGTAAATACTTCTTGAATTTTTTAATCTGTTCTGAAGATACGAAAACCTTTTGTCAAAATGCAGCCTGAGATATGTGATGAGTCTGAAACTGACATACGGTATTTGAACAGATCATTGGGCAGAGACAGTGAATATCTCTGAGGTGACTTTGCCCAGAGCTTCTTTAAAACGTGAAGATGTGTTAGTTCTTCTTGCATCTGTCTGTGGTACTGCCTCTTTGCCCATTCCTTTCGTGATACCCTGACCAAAGTAAGCAATCTCTGTGCAAAGCATAACATTAGTTGGAAGCTCAGGGCTAGGATATTTTGCTTAAGCAGAAAAATATGCAATTTTTGTTTGCAGGTAGATTTATATTGGTGTATCTGAGATTTGTATTAGCCTTTTGTTGGTACTGGATTAGAGTAGATCAGAGAGGTTTCTCAGTTAAGTCTGTGTGTTTCTATGTTGACCTTCTCTTTGATCTTTTTCCAGCATTAACACTCTTGTGAAGATCAGTAAAAGTGCTGGGTCTATGCTGAAACCTCATGCACCAAAACTTATCCCAGCTCTGTTGGAATCCTTGAGTGTGCTGGAGCCTCAAGTCCTCAATTATTTGAGTCTTTGTGCAACAGAGCAGGAGAAAGTAAGTGCAATTGCTATGGAAAAGTATCAATAGAACAGAGATGACAAAGATTTAAGCTTCATTTGGTAAACAGAAAAATGGTAGATTTGGTTGAGGGGTGATCACAAAAGTAAAAAGAAACAGTAATTTATGGATAAAGTTTGGTCATTGGAATATGGCTGGACAAATGTGGGGTTTAGTTTTTGTTTGCCTTCCTTTTTTTTTTTTTTTAAGGTTGTGATTTTCTTTTGTTCACTAAACCACCACATGTTTCAGAAACTGAAGAACAATCTTAGTAAGAACTGTTGTTAGATGTCACTTCAGCTCCATGTACAGCTGTGAAACAGGCAAAGAGACCGTCTGTAATAATTATGTGGAATGCAGCAGTACTGTCAAACTTCTCTGTTTTTCCCAAGAGATTAACTGCAGGAGTTCTTGTAAATTAGATATGCCATAGTGCTGTGGGCTGGAGGTGAATGTTGTCAGCACTGTGTCCTTTAATCTCTCTCAAAGAACTGTATTAATC
>WYDI02040281.1:0-10928 GCA_009867235.2 Psittacus erithacus
AAGGACAGGTTGTGGGGGGAAAACAAGCAGGCTACATGCTTTGTCTAATTTACGAATAAGCTTAAACCACAACATATTTTCAAGAATGTATCTGTTAAAGAGATTACTTCTTTCTCTCTCTCTTTTAACTTCAGTATAACAGTTCTTACTGCATTTGGCATACATACCTATTAATTTATCAATGCCTACAGAGTTACGTAGCCAAGTCTGGGAAAACCATGGGATAATCAAATCTCTGTATCTAAGGGTATATTTGAAGCTTTCTGCTGTCATCTGAACTCTCATCTCTTCACAATTCAGCTTAATTACACAGATGTTTTCACAGATGAATACTAGCTCTACCAGCTACTCTCCTGTGCAGTAGCAGGCTGCTGCCAGGTGGCTGTACCATACTCTCCATTCTTACTGAGTAAAGCACAATGCACTTCACAGGCTGCAAAATCAGTGATACAGATAGCTCTATTGCACTTTGATGTGACTTTTAGCTAACTACAGTAACACTGCTTGCAAAATGGATATTTTTTATATTTATATGAACCCGCTCCCCCATTTCATAACACAGCAGTAACGCTTTGTAATTCGTGCACTGCTTCAAACAGAGGAGCAGCTGGTTTCACTGACTCACCTTGCGAGCGGATGCTCACGTGCCAGTGGGAAATGAAAATTGATTCTTGCAGATATGCCGCCAGGTGGCTCAGCTATTTTTGCCTGGATACAACTGAGGTAGGAAGGAAAATGGCAGTGAGGGTCTGGAATAGAGAAAGATCTGTACCGGAGAGGTAGGAACAGAATCACGTAAGGCAGGCTGTCTATTTTTCCCATGGCAGCTCCCAAGTCATCAACACCAAGACAGAACACAGGTTGTTTCTTTACATGTTAAATAGGGCATAGAGATCCTGTCTAGTAATAAGTAGCCTTTCCTTTCTGTGCCTCCTTAACTATGCTTCAAAACAACCCAAAGCTGTTACTGCTACTGATACTACAGACCTGTAAACTGAGGCACAAAAGGATTAAGGAACATATTAGAAGAGTGTTTTGGGCATTTAGAAATCCAAAAACTTAGTGTTCCCACATGTACCTCTACAGGCCTGAGATAAGGACCCACATTTCTTAGGCTTTCTCAGGTGCAAACTACAGCACTTCCATATTAGACATGTTTTAAATCGGGATTGGAGACACTGCCTACACTTCCAAAGTCCATTTTATCTCTACATATATTGTTAATTATTATTACTCTTCTAGAGAGAAAAGAACTGGCTTCCTAATCAAAACATGTCTAGAAAATGTTCAAAAGTTTCTGTCAAGATGAGTTAGTCTTAGAATTTTATCTATCTCTCTGCTGGCTATTAAACCTGACTATAAAAATGTTAAGATGCTTTTCCTGGAGCAGAAGTTAAAGATAATATGCTCAAGTGTCAAGGCCAAGTTCTGTGAGACAAAAAGATTGAACATGCGCAAGGTCTAGATTCCCAGTTGAGTGTGCACAGTCAGAAGCAGTTCAGAGAGAAATATAAAACAAGTCCCTCCTCTATTACTGATGAAAACCAGGTTTCTATCCTCATTTCAGTCAGTGATAATAAGTACGTGAATGGTATATGACAGTTATGCTAATTCAATCCTGCCTTTTTGTTGTCTAATCAGCATGATAATCAATGTAAATCCTCAAGCAGCCATGCCGTAAATCTGTGATTCAATGACTACACAGAAAAGTTACAAAATCAGTTCAGAAACTGAATATAGCAAAGGCTACTTGCTCTGTTTTTGACACTTCCACCGTCATTTAGCATGTACAGAGCAACAATGCTGGTCAAAATATGAAAGCTGAATATGAATTAATATGAACGAGATTAATTTCTCCTACTTGCCGCAAATCTGAACAACATATTTCAAGGCCCACTGAAAGTTATAAAAAAAAATAAATAATTCCAATGGTATAGATTCACCGCCCAAAGTCACTACATCTGCTGTGTATGCCTTGAGCTTTGCTATGCAGTTGCACAGCCAGATTGAGCATGCCCAGCAGTATGTTCAGCAAGTGATATATTTCAGCTGTTTCTTGTCTTTATGTATATACCTGTTTTGACAATGCTCCAGTATGAAGAACATTGCTGTCAGAAGCAATCTTTTTGCAATTATAATGCATAGCCTTCCAGAAAACCATGCAGAAGAGCTAAGGAAGCTCTTTGGCTTTGGGAAACACTGTCTTAAGCAGTTTAATGAAATCCTTACCTATGTTTAACACGTGAACTACTGAGCAATAAATCCTTCCAAACTAACACTTCCCATTCACTGCCTAATATGTAAAGGGAAAGTCGGGGCTATATACAGTCATTTGCTTTATTAGAAACCATTACTGACAGGCCTTTGGGAACATTAGTACTTGGTAGTTATTTTCTGCTTTCTAATACTAAAATGAGACCTCAATTTTTTTACATGCAACAATGTTGTTATGTAAAAGAAAATCTGCGTTATTCAGACTTTATGCTGTTCTCACTGTAGGTCTGGTTACATGAATTCTGATTATCTTCAGCAGAAAAAAAGTGGAAAATTCCTGGAGTCTTGAATTTCTAATGTATAACAATTTCTTTACAACATACAAAGACGATATACACTGAAGATACTGTTTCCCATTCTGGAATGAAAATAATTATTTTCATAGAATTTACTACAGTAAAAAGCTGGCTATTTGTCTAAGAGATCTTACTGGTTAACACCAAATGAAGCCTTAGAAGCTTTCAGTGTGATAAAAAAGCAGATGAATTTCTTGGAAAGCAGCTAACAGCTAAAGAGGGAAAAAGATATTTTAGATAAAAATTCATAAGAACACACAGTTCATCTCCTGAAGCAGCTGGAGCTAAGACTCTACCCCAGCAATAGCTCAGTCACATACTTTGTGCTCTGCAAGAAATCAAGGTGACTGAAGCTCCTGAACCAGAGCATGCAGTTTTGTTATGGAACAGGTTAACAATTCTGATTTTTTTCTTTTCTTTGGAAACAGTGAAAAACACTACTATCTGAAGAGGTATTTTCTCCAGCTCCCATCGATGTGAATTTGATTACAAGCCTACGGTTGAAGATTTAAGTGTATCTGTTCCAAAAAGAATCTATCTTTATCTTGAAGCATCTCAATCTACTAACCATAAATTTCTAGAAATAAATTGTTCTGACATCCTGCCCTAAGAAGGGTGGAGAGTAACAGATGAGAGAGCACAGCAAAATAAAAGCTTTCCTCACTTTTTCTTTATAGAATTTATGGCTTTTCTATCCACTGTTGCTTGGACTCCTCCTCTTTTCCCAAGTATTCATACAAGTCTTTCCCTGTGAAAGAGTTTATGTGAATATTGAATATCACCTTTTATTGTCACTGGATTCTTATGTCAGGAACAGGATTCCAGACAAGTTAAAAAAAAAGATGGGAGGGTTTCTTATTTATTTATTTATTACATCACAGTAAATGAAATACCAACTTTCACTTTAAAAGGAACTTGGGCAGTTTATTTGGGGAACCTTAACCATAATACTGCATGGGTAGTTGCATGTTAAAAATTAATTAGTAATCCATCTAAAAGCACCCGCCCTGATTCACATTTACATATCATATATTTTTCTTCTATATTTCTATAGTAAAGAGTTTAATTTATCCTCTGAAAAATAAATTAATTATATTTAAAGAAAAATGTCTATTTACCAGACTGAGCTATCAGCTGAATACATATTTCAGGTTTTAAACTGTTCTATTTAAACTTCTGTTTCTAAAGTTCTCATCACTCATACATGAACTTTCCACTGAAAAATGATATCCCCACACAGACCAGCTCTGACTTTACTTAAAAAGTAAAAGGTGACAAAAAAATGTCATATACTAATTGTAGATTATTAACATTTCACGAGGAAGACAAGAGTAAGACTTCTAGCTCCAGTATGCCAGAAAAACACTACATTGAATATTTAATATTCAGTGCTTCTTCAACTTCTAACTTCCACAGACAACTAAAACATCTCTATCTTCAAATCTGTGTTTTGAAATGTACTTAATGTAGTTAAATTAATCAAGTTAATAAGTGAGAAAAGAAGTTTGAAAACTAACTGTGCTCTAAAGAAGAGATAAATTGGTAAAGAATAAATACAAGTATACATTTCAAGTGTAAGCACCTTGTCATACTGTTCCATTTGTGGTAGTTAGATAGAAACAGTCATAACTCCTATTTTTCTACCTCACCAGAGTTTCTGCTACCAGCAACACCTGAAAAACTATTCAAACCTTCATGACTTTTGCTTTTGAGAAACTTCACCTGCATCCCACTATAAACAACGCAAGTCAATGAACGCACATTCCCAAGTTTTTAGCGCATCAAGAGCTGCTTACAGGAAAGCCCATAAAAGAGTGAATGCATGACAATTAAGAAATTCCTATATATATTTAATATGTTCTATCAGTTTTATTTCTTGTGGCTTATCTATCTACTATCTCACTCAAATTTTTGCTCTTGTACCTTCTCCTTTTTCCTTAGGCTAAGTTTCTGTGATTTCAAAAACTTGCTGAAACAACAAGGGTCAAACTGAGGCAAATATGACTGGAGAGAAAATAATTTTTACTACGCTCCTGAATTCCCCAGATCACATTCTGGGCACTCATGTTTACACAACTGTGAACAGCACAATGTGTGGATTTTCATGAAGTGGCAGATTCCAGTGAAAACTTCTCAGTTTTTACTGAGAACTCCTCAGAACACACTTCTCGGTTTTCTTCATGTTCAGTTCCATAGTGGAACATGCATCTCTTAAAAACTTTAGAAATGAGTAAAGTTTCCTGAATGATAACCTCTTCAGATAAAATTATTATCTTTAAAAGTGTCTACATTATAATGACAAAGGAACCAATTATTGTAGCAGCGGAATCTAAAATAAATGCCATTTACATTAACTGGTGGGGAGATGACAGCCTGCTTGAAACACATCCTCCTCTCACCTAAGGAAACTGAGCACTTTAGGACTTTTGCCATACTCCTGTGTTTCCATAAATCTCATAAATAGATGCTAGACTCATCTTCTAATGATGATACAACTCAGTTTATAACAGGATGTTTGAATGCTGTTGGTCTAAGATTTACAGTGCAGTCTTAGTGTCCTACATTCAAGGCAGGCAAGAGTTTTATTCCACTGTTCATAGAAAATAATGAACTGTAGCAACTGGTGATGTTTAACCACTTAGGTTTCTGCTCTGTAAGAGAAAACAAAAGCTGACATGAGCTTGCAAGCAAAGCAGTCTTCTACTTTTGTCAAATAAAATAAAATATGAACTTTAAAGATACTTTAGTGCTGCAGTTTCAAAATAATTGTTACTCTTCTTTGTAGTACTCCTAAAATAAAAAAGAAGCAGATTCTGCTGGATAGTCATCCTGACTAATCTTAAAATTTGAAACTCCAGATAGGCCTATCTTCATTTAACCTATAAGTATAAATCTGTTTCATTTTATGCAAAATCTAGCTCTAATCCAGAAGGGAGAGTAAACGTATCAAACTAGAATTCAGGAAGGAAAGCAGTAGGAATGATCTCCTGTTTATAAGGAAGGCTTCTCTTTGTCCAGATAGTGGCATCACACTTGTAAGGATTGTAAACAACATATATCATATGTTTTCTTCTGTACTTCTATAGTAGAGAATGTAATTTATCCTCTGAGAAATAAATTCATTATTTAAAGAAAGAAAAAAAACCCAACAAAAACCTGCTAGAACTATGCAATGTTTTACAGTTTATAAACACCTTATCTTAAAAATATACAATTTTCTTTAAAACAAGCACTTAAGATAACCTACTTACTGAAACAAAAATATTAATTGTAGCAGAAGGAGTCATTGTGGTAGAGGAAGCAGACTATGGAGGATGAGAGGCAGGAGCCCACTTGCAATAGGAGCATTTGGGGAAAACCTTATTCTTGTCTAGACATGTGTTTAACCCTTAGCTACTGCTGATTGTGAGTTATACTCCTGCTGCTAATGTTTTACTTATGTAGACTATGTGAAAATATCATAATTAGGCTATTTTCTCTGATGGGAAGCTGATCATTGTATACTTTCAGAATCCAGATACTTAATTTAACTCCTTGTGAAGAAATTCTGTCAATGTGTTCAGATATATGACCTAGAATCATAGAATCAACTAGGTTGGAAAAGACCTTTAAGATCAAGTCCTACCATTACCACAGGACTTCCAAGATCACTACTAAACCATGACACTGAAGGCCTCATGTACAGTTTTTGAGCAATTCGAGGGATGGTGATTCCACCACTTCCCCTGGGAAGCCTGTTCCAATACCAGATTACCTTCCACAAACATTCAGCCTTCCCATTCACAATATTGAGTTCAAGTCAGCTGATGCACTCCCTGACATGCAATGCAATCCCACCACCTTTTTTCCCTTGCTTATCCTCTCTGAAAAGCCTATAGCCATCCACTGCAACATTCCAATCATGTAAATCATTTCACCATGTTTCTGTGATGGTGATTACGTCATGACTTCCCTGCTGCACAATAGTTTCCAGTTCCTTCTGGTTTTTGCCCATGCTGTGGCCATTGGCATAAGTACATTTAAGTTGCCCTGTGGATCTGAGAGAATGACCAGGGATGCTCACTGTGCACTAAAACACACATGACCATATAAGGTGGCATTCACAGCAAGGCTTGGGTGACAGATATCAAAATCTGTCATTTTGTAAATTCAGTAAAAGTTGAAGCTGCTTTGGTACCATAATCATTGAGGAAAGAAAAAAAGAAAAAAAAAAGACAGAAAAATAGATATGTGGGTGGTTATATTTTAAATTTCAGTTTCATCTTTACACGCTTTACTATGCATGCTTCCTAGATATGCAGAGTCAGAGAAAAATCCAATATTTTTTTTGTTGTTATATAATACATTTTTCCTAGTGTGAGATAGCTGAAATGTTTAGATAGGAATACCTATTCCTCTCTGAAAACGTGACAGATTTTCAGATTAACTAATTAAGGAATCTTTGAGCACATCTTTTACTCAAGTGACACAAAGCACAAATGAATTTTTTTTTCTAAAATTCAAAAAATATCAAAAAAAATCTTTAACATGTAAAATAATAAAGTTATGAACATACTGATATTTCTAAGATCTAGGAATAAATCTTAAGAGGTGCCTTAATGAAAACTTCTTATGTTGTGCAGTATACCTGCTAGCTCAAAAGAACTATATATGTGAGGAGAAGAAAAGTAATAAAGAAGGTTGAGAGATTAAAGACAAACACTTTACAAGTCTGGAATATTTATGTATTTATTCCGGTTTTAATTCATTTGACCAGCTTCCTTCTGTCTGGCTCATTTGGCATATGCTCTTCATCTGACCTTACTGTCTAGATATCATGACAAAGTGACAACTGAAAACACAGCATGATACACAGCATGCATCTCCTAGCTTACTACCCTTAGAAGAAAATAATAAAATAAATAAATAAAGAGTGAAGAAACACAGGGAGGCAAGATCCCCTCGCTATCGCTTTTAAAGCAGAAAAGAATAAAACGGCTAAATTTTATACGTCTCATTAGAGAACCCCATATATAAAAAAGATATGTACTTGTGTCATGTCCACGTGCATAACTGAGTACTTCACTTCTTGTTAAATGAACTGCACACCTAAGGATAAGATTCTCCACTAGCAACATGCACAGACCATTACACCTCTACAAAGGCAAAGAAGTTTCTGAAAAAAATCCAGTATATATACAGTACAGTTACAATAATACATACTTTGTCATGGAGATGTTAATAATGTCCTGTAATAGTTTCATTGATATTTATAATCCCCTTCCATCTACTGGCCAAAAAAACCCCAAACCTTCAAGCATTACTATTAAAGGAAAGTGTATTTTTTATCAATATTAAGTTAAAAAGTCATTCTTGTTGCAAAAAATGACCACTCTTGCCTGTTTTACTGCTGCCTATAATTGCCATTTGCTTTACTTGGGGCTGTAAAAAACAGATTTCTGCTCTACAGCAAGAAGGATGTTGCTATTACCTGTGAGCTGTAAACCATGTAGCACACTGCTTAGCGAAGAAGAGCATTTTTCAATAGAGAACCAAGAAAAAAACATAATGTGTTTAGAGATTGCTGATGCTTGAGTAAGGACAGTGTTTTGTTTATCTTTGCTATTTTAATATCAAGTCCTGTATCTATTTATACATTATCTCACCTTTAAATAACTGACTCCGTTTCCTAGGTTGGTTATTTTTTATGTATCATGATGCTTGTTTTAAATAGGTATCTTCTCAATTTATTTTGTTTTTTAATAAACAAGTAAAGCTCATCTCAGTCATATCTCTTAGGCTTTCTTAAAAAGAAAAAGAAATCAATGAAAAAGTGTTTGCTCATAACACAGCTAACCATACACCATTAGAATACAGATTACATGTGTACACACGTGCATTTTAATTGGTCTAGCAGATCCCCAAACTGCTCCTGTACAGCTGTTGAAAAAATAAAATAAATTAGTCAGAAAGCTTTATCTGAACAACTAAAGTAGGTTTGTCCTGGCCCTTCTGCTTCGTATTTTGAGTAATTCTCTCTTCTTAGTTCTGATCTTCCCAGGCAGAGATCTCAGAGAGATTCCTTAAACATGGCACAGGTGATTTCTAAAACATCCTTGCAGCTACTGACAACCATTTCCATCTGAGGACTTCTCACTATCCAAATTTTCAGTTTCTCCAGGAGCACATTTTCATAGTCAAGCCGCACATCCTTATTTAAACTTGCCATCTCACTATCTGACACTAAAAAATTGTGCAGTTCCAGCCCAGGCAGTAATACTGGAACTCAGGTAAGTGAAAATAGGACACCATGTGCTCCTCTCACTCACAGTCAGAAAGCTTCACTGATCACCTGAAAACCTGACTCCAACTTTCACTGGTTAACCTGTTACCTCACAGAGTGAGATGACTTCTGAAACATCTCCTTAAACATTGCATTGTACTCCCTAAGCATTGTACTGTGAGGATTCACACTCACTAACATTACTTTTTATCCTTCTCTCCATGCCAATACTCACAACAGGTCATTATGGCATATGTATCTTTCCAAAGACACTAAAAACTATGCCAGCAAGTGCAACCTTTTTCTTTCAACAGAATTTTCCAAAACATCCTTACAGAGAGTGAACAACTGGGCACCCACTGATGACTGTAGTGTGTTGACCCAGACACCAGATGCCCACCAAGACACTGTCACCACCATCCTCAGCAGTACATGGGGAGAGAAAATAAGATGGAAGAAACCTCATGAGTCAAGATAAAGATATTTTAACAAAGCAAAAGCAAAAGCCTCATGAGGAAGCCAAGGAAAACAAAAGACTTATACTCTACTTCCCATCAGCAGGTGATGTCCAGCCACTTCCTAGGAAGTAGGGCTTCAGTATACGTGGTGGTTGCTCTGGAAGGCAAATGTCACAATAACAAATCCTCCTCCCCTCTCCTTTTTGCCCTAAGTTTTTATTGCTGAGCCGATGTCATAGAGTATGGAAGTATGGAACATACCTTCAGTCAGTTTGGGACAGCTGTCCTGGCTGTGTACCTTCCCAAGATCTTGTCCACCCCCATGCTACTGGTGAGGAGAAAATGCTGCCCATTTATGCAAATAACATAGACTATATCACCAGATATCATACAAAATATCATACATATACAAAATATCAATACAGATATCATGCATTATCCCTGGAAGTGTTCAAAGCCAGGCTGGATAGGGCTTTGAGCAACTGGGTCTATTGGAAGGTGTCCTTGCCCATGGCAAGGGGGCTGGAATCAGATGATCTTTAAGGTCCCTTCCAACCCAAACCATTCTATTATTCTACAATGACTCTATGAAAAGTGCGATTTTAAAAAAAACAGAAAAACTTTTTTGGCAAACCACCCAAGCACAATTTGGTTAAAGCTATTCTACAGCACAGTCAGAGATCACAGACATGAATGCAGTTTTATTCTGATCAATACTGATATGGTTCACAGAATCACAGCAGAAAGCAGTCAACCACAGTCAGCTATAAGTCAAAGAAATCTGACCTCCAGGGCTGAGATCCTATCGTACTTGAGACCCAGTCATAACCGAACAACATATTGTCTGCCAATAAATAAAACACTGCCATTCTCAAAGCTGCCTTCTAAGGAAAGTGGTGAATGAATTAGCAAACAGAATAACTTCAAAGAGTCCTTCACAGATAAGACTCATGTAAATATCAGTGCTTTGATCAACAGTGTCCATCATCTGTCTTTCTCCCAACACAGTTCTACTACTTGTCATGTAAAAAAAAACCAAAAAAACAATCAAAACCCACCACAATCAATTATAGAGTAGACATCTGCTCTAAATGTTGACTATGGGGTTGAAATACACCTAGAAAGCTTTTGCAATTTGCATTATCTGAAGAATGCACTAAGATGTTAGGTTAAGACACAGTTTGTCTTTAACAACCTCTTTTACTGAAGGAGTTTTAAGGGAATTAGCCCAACTTCACTTATAAAATCACAGA
The DNA here is from genome assembly GCA_009867235.2 of Psittacus erithacus. Taxonomy (NCBI): domain Eukaryota; kingdom Metazoa; phylum Chordata; class Aves; order Psittaciformes; family Psittacidae; genus Psittacus; species Psittacus erithacus. The sequence continues at coordinate 10,544 of WYDI02040281.1, forward strand.
TGCTATTTGATAATGCTACGGGAGAATTAAAACTTCATGCCATAGGCAATTTTCCACATATTTGAAGCCATGTCTTTACAGTTTATAGAAGATTACTACATATAGGCAGTATGTTGCAATCACAAAAGAAAAAAACCCAACACAAACCAAAAATCAAACCAAACTAAAAAAAACCCCAAAACAAAAAACAAATCCCATAACCAAAAAACCAATCAACCGAATCCCACCCCAAACCAACCAACCACACCTTGTTTCTCCTACCCCACCCCCCCCACAAAAAAAAAAAAAAAAAAAAAGTGGGGTTAAAATTTTAAAAAAAAGGTTTTTTTTTTAAACTCTTTAACTCTTTATCCCTCCACCCCCCTGGGCCTTTTTCTAGCCATGC
>WYDI02040289.1:0-12480 GCA_009867235.2 Psittacus erithacus
GAGGTGTCCCTGCCCATGGCAGGGGGGTTGGAACCAGATGATCTTAAGGTCCTTTCCAACCCTAACTGTTCTATGATGCTATGATTCTGTAATAATCTTAAACCTGACAAAAAACTATTGGGCTGTGTGGGGAGAGATCCTGAGAAGATCTTACCTTTCACTGGTTTTTAAAGAAATCAAAAAATAAGGTCTTCAATATGAAAACACCAGTGCACACAATCTGACAGAATTCCTTTCTTTTTAAGCTCTAACAGTTTAGAGGAAGAAACAAATCTGCACAAAAGCTTGCCTTCTTTATTGTCCCTACCTCCAGTCAATGGCTAGGCCATTAGGCCAGCCTAGCGTTGTATTCACAATTGGTAATGCATGGGATCCATCACTCCAGGCCCTCATGATTTTTGCAGGACGGAACCAATCTGTCCAGAAAATATACCTGAAAGTACATGTCAGAAAAACCCAATGATGCAACATAATTAAACAGAGCAAGCATTTGAACAGTATTAACATTCTTCTCTGCACCACAAAGCTGTACATATATTAAAAAATCCACAATTTTATGTTGACCCTCTCCTCAATTGGTACTGGTACCGACAAGTAGTATTTATCCTGCTTATAACAGCTTTCAAAATGTTTCAAAGTGGTTCATCCCTTTAGACATAAAACATCAGGAACTTTGTTAAAGCTGTTAGGGATTTCATGTAAGTAAAGAGTAAGAATCAAGAAAAAAAAAAAAAAAAAAGTATCTTCCAGGTGATACTTACAAGTAAGCACGAATATTACAAAGAACTTTCTCCTGATCCTTTTGATTTATGCCTACAGTTAAGAGTCGAAGCTAGTGTTACATAACTTTATCAAGTAGGAATAAAAAAGGATAAAAGTTCAACACTATATCTATGAGATTACTTCAAAAATATTTTATTTGGTTACTAAACATGAAAATTCAATATCCAAGAATTAAGAAATTCAGTATTATGGCAGCAGGAAGCTGAATTATGCTATGAAAGAAATGCTGGCATGGCACGGCCAAATAACACAGTCGAATCTGAGGTTAGGCATTTGCATCAAAGAAACGCAGGGCTTCATCTCATGTACACAGAACCACATACTATAACATTTGTATCAAACACAGACTAGTATCTAATATGTTTCAAGTAAAGAAATACTGATAGAAAATAAAAAGGAACCAAGGTTAGCATTCTGGGACCTTGAAGTATATTAAAAATAACTTGGAAAACTATCTTTCAACTACGAGAAACAGCTTTCTGAGCCAAGTGATACAAAGAAACAAAGTTATTTTGCCTGTTTATCAACACACAGGAGTAAAAAGAAAAAAATTAAAAAATGGTGCTTTTAAAGAGAATTCTTTTGAGCACTGCTTTCACATGGAATCTGTATCACTTTGCCCTTTCCTCTGGGTGCTAAATCCTAGGCAAGAATCAAAGACAAGAACTGAACAGATGGAAAAGAACACAAACCCAAACAGAAATCCAGAATGAGATGTAAATCTAACCCCACCAATTTTTTCATATAGTTTCAAAAGAGATTCAAAGCTAAACTTACCCAATAACTGGATGAACCACTACTGATCGAGGATTATTTAAATTCTGAACAATAGCTCTCCTAGATTTATCTGCCAGCCTCATCACACTAACGCTCCTGTAGCGAGGGTCTGTCCAGTACAGATTCTTTGAGATCCAGTCAAATGCCAAATCTTCAACACTTTCCACTCTATTAGCAGTCAAGATTTCTCTTCCTAAAATTCATAACACACAGAACAATTGTAAAAGTTTAGGAACAAGAGAAATAGCATGAATGCAGTATTCTGCTCATAAACCTAGTGGTTTCCTTCAGTAAAAATTCTGCCTCTGTGCTATTTTATATAAAGACCACTAAGGGAAGGAGGGATGCCCTTTGCTCCCAACAAAGTAGGTGTATGTTCAGGAGCACAACCCTGCCAGAGGAGAAATATAGACTAGCTAAAAATGACAGAGAAAACTGTTACTAAGTTTACACTGAGAAGAGTTTTATGAATGAAGGTCAGTAAGGTCAGTGAGCTAAGGACATCTTGCCCAAAAGCCATGCCTTACCCACTCTTTGCATAGGAATGGTCAACTGCAGTCCACCTTTACTCTGACCCGAGGCAGCAAGTAAGCTCAGAAGACTATATGCTGACTTAATATATATTTAATCATTATTATAAACTGGAGACAAACATTTTTCACACTACCACAACTAGGACTTCCAAAAATGTCACAACCATAATATTCTTTTTTCCAATATCATAACAACCATCCTGCTATCCAGACAGGGAAATTAGAAAGGAATTTCAGTTTCATACTACTGTGTGCATAAACAGACTGGTGATGACAAATACTACTTGTGAGAAATGCTACAGGCAGTTCATTCCCAAACACATTCAGCAAGTTTGTCAAAGCACAGGATACTTCAACAAGCTTAATATGAGTTGAACAAACATTTTTGACGGTTTCCAAATTACTGGGGTGACACATATTTATCTGCATATCTCATAATGTGACTTTTTGTACTTTTTTTAAAAATATATATTCTACTCTCCTTACCACAATTATTCTACAATTCCTAAGAATGATTCTCACCTGAACCATCAGTTTTCTGTTTATAGATCATGTCTTTACTTGTGTCTGAGAAAAAAATGGTGTCATCCTGAGCAGAGAAGTCAATTCCAACAAAGTATGAAGGGCTTCCTGTTACAGGTATGATCACATCTTCCTGGGTGGAGAGATTGAATGGGATCCCCCGCACTGCTAGCTGGGATGAAAACAGCAGGAATTGCTGTACAGCTGCAAAAGGAAAGCTCAGACTCAGTCTTTACTTATTCACAAAGTGAGACAATTTGGCATTAATTAACTGTAAAGTTTAATTTTCCTTTGGCAACACTAACAGGCTGGAAACAGAAAAAAAGAAGAATAAGAAAACAGAAATTTTTATATACGCAGACCTAAAAACTGAAGACGAAAAACAAAACCCAACCCAGAATATTAGGTGATGTGGTCAGTTATTCCTTTTGCATTATTACTCTGGTCCTATAAAAGCAGAAACTATTTTTTGTGCTCACCCCTTTAAAATCATCTATTAAAAAAACCCAAACAAACTCAGAGGCTTTGGGGAGCTACCAAATAACCAAACCATACCTGAGCTAGCCAAGTAAATACATGATCACACAGTAAAACTATCGACAATATATCTGGCTTAATTTGCCAATAGATACATATGCCAAACCTCCCATAAGTGACAATTTTGCACTCAAAGAGGAAGCAGCAGATTGCTGATGCAAGCCCACAGCTCCAAAACTGAATCTTTTGTTCTTGCCATATGTGTTCAAAGGGAGAATACCAACCCAGTATGTTACAGTATGTGCAGTATGTTACTGCACAAGAAAGCAGGCTTATATGTTCAAAATAATACAACATCTGCATATTAGCAAGTATCCATGCTTAATTTCAGGATTAAGATCTTAATCATACAGCTGTCTATATATATTCTGTATCAAACTTAATTAAAATGCTCATAAAAGGTGGTGAGTTTAAGTTGTTGTGGCTTGAAATTAACGAGCAAAAATTATTACATTTAAAGCTGTCAACAGGAGTTGGGATGAAAAAACATGTAGTCCTTGGCATACTAAACCCACAAAGCAATTGAAAAGAGGAAAGATGTTCTAGAAATAACTCTAGAGCTATATGGAATAGTGCTATATCCAATGATCATAAAGCATTTTCTTACCAACACAACGTCTTCCATCTACATGTAGATCGAAGCCCAGTACACATCTACAGCGATAACCCAGTCCATCATTATCTGTTCTGTGACTGAGAACACAGACCTGTTCACATCCCCCATTGTTACTTCCACAAGGATTTCTTACTGGAAAATAATACAATTTGTATTATAACTTTGTCTATTAACCTAATGGCATCATTATCTTGATTTTTCAGGATTTCATCCACAATAAATCGTGTGAACCATGTGTGAATTACAGCACACAGAAATCATACACCATCAGTTCCACCCTGAAATGCACTGAAATCACATCAGAGCTAACAGGTGTTCAAGAATGCAGTTCTGTACAGAGATACTCAGCAGACACCATTGAGGCTATAGTTTTCTGCATATAGTTCTACTTCAGAATTGTATCTCACAGGATTTTCATACTGCTAGCCTTTTCCAACTGCAGCCTCATTGTTGTGTTGAAGAAAGAATGTCACAAACACCAGTACTGCTCATAACCAGATATCCATATGTTTAATAAGCCCCCCCTCCCTCTTAAATGCTGCATTTGACAGTTCATTAGCTGCAGGAGCTGAATGAAGCCACTGTGTGATAAAACCTAGTCTAGTTTTACAAAACAAATCTATGTATCATAATTATTAGTTCTTTACAGCAAAATAACGACCTCTCATAATTTTTACCTACTTTTTGGTAATACAGTTTCTATACCTCCATTAATAAATCTCCTTGCTGTCTTACCATATGGCTGCCTGGCAGCATGGTAAACTGTCACTCCATAAGGTCTCAGTGAAGACTGGTAGATGACTTGAGGGTTAGATTCTGAAAACTTGTTGGCTTTCACCACTGCCATTTTGGTCCAATCAGTGAAATAAACATTGTGTTCAAATAAAGTGATTCCATATGGGTGAGGAATCAGTGAGCCTCCATGAGCTATTGTTCTCCTGTCACAAAAATAGTTTTAAAATTATTTACAAAATATTATCCAGAAAATAACTTTATCACCAGAGGAAAAAGATCCAGGATTATTAATTCATTCACTGGCTTCTACATAGAAGTTGAAAAAGTACAAATAAAAAAGACCAGATGAACTGAAGAGATGAAGCTAAACATACAGGGCACATAAACATAAAAGACACAACATAGAAAACAGAGCAATCAACAGTGTTAGCAATTTCCAAGAGACACAGTGAGTAAAGACATCTCAAAATGCAGTAAAGAATTTAGAATTACAGAGAGAAAGAGAAAGGGGAAATCAAAGACACCAACAGGAAATCAAAATAGTCAAAAAACCTAGAATGTAAAAAATAAAGTCCTATGTATGCAGTTAAAAAAAACTCCAAACCAAACCAAAAAACAAACCACCACCACTTTGACTTAAACTACTCATCCATGCAAAACCAAAGAAAAACAAATGCTAAAAAACTGTATCTATTCTATGCAAGATATTGTGTTGGGGTTTTTTATCTAAATAATAAGCAATAAAGAAAGACATTCAAGTCCTCACACAATATATAACAGTAACACCACAATACCATTTTAATGTAGTTCTGAAGGAAGACTGGATGGAGCACTGAGCAACCTGGCCAGTAGAAGGTGACCCTGCCCATTGCAGAGAGTTGGAACTTTGGAACTACATGATCTTTCCAACCCAAACCACTCTGATTCTATGAAGGTCTAGAAAATCAAATTAATTCTACAGCACTACTATAAGAGTTTCCCAGGTGATTTAGATGCATGCTTTAGGGATGCAAGATGTGACACAAGCAGACAGTAAGCTGTATTTTAACATTCTTCGCAGATTATACTTTTGCCTCTTGCCCACTTACACAACATCTACAAGATTTTTGGTGTTGCTGTGAGTGATAAGTTTTTATCTCCAAAAACCAGAGATTTTACTAAACACATTCTCGTTTTCCTCAACCCTGATAAAGGAGCAAACATACCAGCATTATTTTTATAATTTTTAACATAAATACATTGAGCAATAAACCTGTCAAATGAGCAGAGGACTCTTTTCAAAGCCAATCTGCAGGAGGTACGCTAAAGCGGACAATTTTTGCTTGTGCTTGAGTAACAGACTAACCACAAATGCAGAGATAAGCAGACTTCTCAACACTATTTTATATGACAAAGTCCCATAAAACCTCAAAGACTTTTTGCATGCTGTGATATAGTTTCCCCAGCATCACAATAGAGTGAGTAATGACTTAATGTCTGAGAGCAAAGTTTTATAAAATGCAAGAAGAGCACTTAATACACATTACACAAAGTGGTGCTTTGGAGGGGAATATTACAAATAAGTTTATTCACAATAAAAGATGCAAAGAAATTATAATAGAAGACTATGTATACACATCAAAAATAATATGAAGAAATGCTAGAAAACTATGCTGTAGTAGTGGGCTATAAAAATGTACATTATAGAACTGCTATAGGTATCCGAGGTTGAAAAAGGACAAAGAATGATGGAGGAATTAAGGATTGTCTAGAAATAGCATGATACCACAGATATCAAAGTGCATCACATTCATTATGTTGTAATTTTCATCCTTCATGTATCTCATTTTGTTAGACAAATCTTTTTTTGAATTACATACAAAACAATCACTGTTATCCGTAACCTCCAAGGAATAGTATTTCTCCTACCTTTGAAGTCCATCATAAGTTACAGTCTCAATGTAATCAAACCGGCTGTCAACCCAGTAAAGTCTCTTCATCACAATATCCAGAGTTATTCCAGCAGGCCAGCCTAATTTTGTTTTTATCAGATCCTGACGGTTTGTGCCATCCATGAAGGCCCTTTCCACTTTAGGATCACCAGACAGACTATCCCAGTCTGAGAAAAATAAATAACTACAAAGAAAAAAAGAAGTTTCTTTGAGACTAAAAAAAAAAAAAAAAACAACCAACATTTTACATGGAATTTGCGAAAGGGAAGCACCCTTTCAGGACAGAGCTTGATTCTCAGCTGGCATACTATGAGAACACACTTTATAATTCCTGCCGAAGAAGCAATCTGCATTTTCTTTTATAGAATTAATCTAGAAAGAAATATGCTTTCACCCAAAAGACCTCAGAAATACTGAGTTTGCCTAGTTAAAAACAGACTTAAGTGTACTGCCAGAAATAAACCAGTGACAAATAGATGCATCATGAAAGCAGCATCCATCACTACAAGTTGCATGAAATTCCTCTTCCCGTTCTCTAAGGATCCAATTTTTCATAGCTGACATAAATTTTTAAAGCCTGTTGGGTTGGGAGGCACCAGCTTCCCTGGCTACACTTCACCACTTTATTTCAAATAGTAGTATCACAACAGATATCTTTCAGTATAACTTCAACTCTTCTGCAGGCCAGTTCCACAGTTTCTCTGTTTTCGGAGCTGCTCATGCACATACAACTCCAACCATAAAACAGATTACACATACTGGGACTAAAAGCAGTATCAGCCCTCCCATAACAATTTAAGGTATAGAATAGATTACAACAGAATGCAAACGTTTAAAATATTGTATATCTAAAATGAATTTTAGAACCCCAGGTATTTCTTAGTTCTCCTTTTGCACAGGAATAAAGGAATTTCTGACAGCTTTGACCATTACCTGACATATATCACCTACCCAACAGTTGGATCCAGTGCTATTCCTCTAGGATTTCCAAGATTTTCAGCAATAAGAGTCACACGGTTTGTTCCATCCAAGTTAACCATATCTATTCTGTTCACACTGGTCTCGACCACATACAGTTTATTGGTAACCCAATCCACTGCTAGATTTTCAGGTGTGTCAACTGAAACATTTAAAACTTCTTGGAAATCAGAGCCATCAATATTAATAGAAAAAACCTGAAAATAATACAAATATTGTCAGTGCCCACATGACATTTTGTTAATCACAACACACATGGCACTTGTCCTCTGTTATCACACAGATCCACAACTGGCCGCTAGGTAAAACCAAGTTACCCACTAAGCTACTACTTAGCTTAGGGATTTTTGCAAAACTTTGGAAAACAATGCAAAAACTACAGGAGGGTTGCCTTCAACGACTGTTTCTGCAAAATGGACAAGGTAACAGACTAAAACAGCCTTGTGCAAAAACATGCACCAAAACAGATGAGGAAAGCGCATCTGCTTTTCTGGAACCTAGCAATTATCATTAATTGAAAACAAATTAACATGCTTTAGCAAAGCTCTCATCAGTGACTAGAAACAAGAGGGGGAGCTCTTATTGCACCAACCACACTAAGGGGAAATTGCTAAGTGAAGAAAAGGAATCCTCTCCATCCTGACAGAAAGGAGAAAGCTCAGCATTGCCTCTGGTCTTCTTTATTTAAGGCTAATTTTAAACAGCATCATGCTTAAGAAGAAATAGTTTTGTTATCTTACAAGAAAGCTCAGAGGTACCTGAAACAAACAGCATAAACACGGTAATTTTATATGTACAGTTATGATTATAACAATGGGTAATACGAAAAGTTAGGAATCATCCCTTTTGGAACAACAGCACAAGGTTTAGAATGTATGTATTTAAATGAAAATACAGATCATCACAAGGAAATATAAGCAAGAAAATTAACAGCTGAAATAGTTATATCATTTTAAATATTCTTCAGGTGCAGGTAACAATAATCAAACAAATCATCTGTTTATTCTGTTCTTTGGAAACCTTGTTGATGGAAGAGCTTATGGGCATTAGGTTATCAGACGGTACACTAAATGAGATAAAGACGACACAGAACACAGCCTACAAATTTCTAGTTTAGTTTATATCTCAATCTTAAAAACAAAAGTGACAACCAGAACACATCATCTAATTAAATTTTTATTTTAAGACACGAGGTGGATATACGCACTATATAAGAACATTCTTAATGTCACTGTTTCAATCTGAGTATTGGAGCTGGGACTTAATTAGATTAATTAATTAATCAGGATTTAACTATATTGGGGCAGATAAAAGGTAGTCCTGGACATCTGGGGTTTGCAATTAAAAAACAAAACAAAACAAAACAAAACACCTTATTGTCATCTGTTCATACATTTTACAGAGATAGCATAAATCTTTGGTCTCATCAAAGTTAAGATTTGACCCTGACTTGCTTCAACCATTGTCAATGTAATTGCAGTAATGGGAACCCACAGCAGTGAAAATAAGAATGCCAGAATTGTGAACAAGTCAAAAATTGTGCACATAGATCCCATCCTACTTGATAGTCACACAGTATGCTTCCCAACAGAAGCAACATGGCACTGTAGTAGGAACTACACTTTATGTGTAGGTTCAGAATAAGGACAGTGACACCAAAATGATCCAGCAGTGGTGTCTGCAGGAGGCAGGACATGGACTCTCCTCCACTCCGCACGACAATCAACATAGTGATGAAGATTGTGGAGTTTTAGTGAAACAAAACCAGTCCAGGTTAAATGCTACGTTATGCACAGAAAAAAAGAACAAGGTGAAGTCCAACTTTCACAAGGGTCTCCAGACTGCTTTTTAAAATTACTCTGGTTTACTGAATCTTGAAGCTAAAATATCTACCTTTTAAAAAAATTAAAAAACAAAACCAAACAAACAAAAAAAACACCCCCAAAAACGTAAAGGTAACAGAATATTGGCTCATTACACAAAATACTGTCAATATTTGTTATACAAGCTAATTACAGTGCCATTTGAAGTATATGAAGACATCTGATCATTATCATCTTGGAAGGAACACAGCTTTTACATTTCAAATGATCATGTTTCAAAAAATTACCAAGAAAAAATTGTTCACTTTTGAAAGAATGTCTGCTATTTCTCTTAATTAGTTTTTTGGACTCCATCTCGAGCAAAATTAAAAGTTGCTCAAGACATTCCCACATAATAGGATTCTTTGTTTAATACGTCAGATGTAATAGTATAGCTTGAAAAATGCAGTCGTCAACATAAAAGATTTCAAGGAGCTTTTTTTTAGAAAACAAAAATACAGCCAGTTTCTGCTCTCAAAAATGAAGGCCTATCAACACATTCTGCCTCTTGCAGTTCTCTACTTCCACATACAGAACAATATATTCCTCTTGAAATGTCTACCTACCTTATCTTGCACTGTATCAGTCCAAAAGATTCTGTGCAGGTAAAAGTGAAAGTCCACTCCAACTGCAACCCCACGATTCTGTGACTGCACCAAAGTATGAAAACTTCTGCCATGAAGATCTCCAATCAGTAAATCGCGGCCATTGGAAAAAATAATTGATGCAGCACCAGCTGAAAGCAGGGGTAACAAACGTATGACTACTCTGCAGGCAAGCTATTTTGCAAAGGGGCATTGAAATACATACATGCTGGTTCCTACACATTGGACACAAAAGTTTTAGTAGATGCTCAGACTACTCAGTTTGTATAAATGTTTCTATAAGAGTACTAACTTGTTTTGATTTGCCTTTGGTTTCTAGACTTGGAGCAAAGCAGGCGAGAGTACTTAAAAGTATTCCAAGCATTTAAAGCCCTACCAGGTAAAACTTTTACAAAACCCCTGTAAATCTGAACTCTAAAAGACTATTACTATCCTTCTATTTCTTTGCTTTAGCTCCTTTAATCGAAGTACAAACTTTCTTAAGATTTTTCTGCCCCATGAGATTCAGATATTCCTTGATTCTAGCAGGCAGACCATGTTTCTTAGCTTTCCATGTACTGCTCTATCCTAGCCACCTTAATTCTCTCATCAGAAAATCTTTGCTGTATCTTACAACAGAAAAGAGATTCCAGCAAGTCTCTGACAGAAAGTTCACTTTCAAAGTAGATGCCTGTTGAAAGACCTGGTGTAAGTCTGACAAGAAGATACTTCAGTTCAAATCCTATTCACCCTACACATAAAATCTTTCCCAGTTAAAGCAAAAATGAATCCAGGGAAACCAAGTTAGAGCAGGTATGAAATTCCCCCATTAATAAGATAGAAAATCAATACTTTACAAATGACTCACTGGCTGAAAAGTCACACTAATTTGAATAGAAAGCTTCTTGTGAAAGATAAAGAATTTTTCTGGAAACAGGGCAATCTTTCCCTTAGTACAGTCAAACATATTTCGTTACCTCAAAAAAATCCCTATTTCTTGAGGACAAACTTAGAAAATTGCAAGATGACACCTGCTCTGCACACATGGCTGAAGAAAGAAGGAAAGGGGAGAGAACTAGGCAGTTCATGCTTTTCTAAGAAGAAAGACTGCTAATCAGCTATGCCAAGCAGGACCCCAATTCCTACTGAGTTCCTACAGGCAATAATACCTGCCTCACACAGAACTGCATTAGGCCATCACATCTCCACAAAGAAGGGCTTCCCATGGCCTGCTTTCAGAACAGAGCAGCAGGTGAACAACCAGAAGCAGCTGCCTACAGTTGACAGGGAACCACACTCTGTGAGGCAAGCATTCCTACAGAGCTCAGACTCTGGGACACTAGAAGCCAGGAGCATGGTGTCTCTCACAGACAAGTGTCTGAGCTTACCATTCAGCAAAGCCATCTTCTGGCATGGCACAGTCCTAGAAAAAGTAAGGCTTCCTGATTTCTTGATCCCACCAAGTTCCACAGACAGCAAGTAAGGAAACTGCCATACACAGGAGCAAGATTTCATCTGTTAAGAAAGGGTCTGGCAATGACCTCCCAACTCTGTGGAAGTCAGGAATTATGAGAAAGCACTGGAGCCCAGAAGAAATTCATTGTTTGAGGAGAAGCAGCCCTGATGAGGCAGTAAGCTCCATCAGCCTACATGTGCCAGCAGATGCACAGTCTCCTGATATTTGCTGATGTTTTGAATGCCAATCTAACCTGAAGACCTTAAGGCCAGAGTCAAGTTAAAATCAAACACGGTTGTACAGCATAGCCATGCAAACTGCCCCATTTTATCTAGCTCTATTAGTCCAACAACTGCAAGAGACTTGTGCTGCTGCACACTCACCTGAACTGTTAGCCCGACAATATTGATGATGCTCTAGGAAATAACCTTCCACACAGTGGCACTGGTGATGTCCCACACGATCTTCACACAGCTGGTCACAAACACCCCACATTTTGCAGTCATCAAAATCTGTGAAGTGAGTAATGCATATTTAGAAACAATACTTTGTATAAAAGTGATGTTTGCTTGCTTGATATCTGTTTGCAATACTGTGGTATGGGAAAAGAAGTTTCATATGTTTTTTCTAAATAACAAAACAATTGATGTTTGCTAACAAGAAAACAACCCACACCATCCCCACCCCATCCCCATCTTCTCACCCACCAAAAAACCCACACCTGTCAGGAAAAGAGGAAAAAAATCACTGGAAGGAGTGTCATAGTCTACTTCCACAAAAAAGAATATGTCTATGCAGTACTCTTACAGCAAGAGATCTAAACATTAATGCACACAAACATTCACCTAGATTTAAGCCCACTCTGAAGGAAAGCCCTACCTCTATGTTAGTGCAGTACTCAATCAGTCCTGCTAAAAGGCAGTGTTTATTAGCTCAAACTTGGTACCATGCTAACAGGTGTCAGACTTCCAATTAAAAGCTGGCTGTGCCCCAGAACCAGCCATCAAAAAGTACAAAGAGGTTCACTCCGGCATGCAAAATATCACCTAGGTAGCTAAGACAACCCAGCAAGTTCTCACAGATATGCCCAAAAAAGAAAAAGAAAAAGAAAAAGAAAAAGAAAAAGAAAAAGAAAAAGAAAAAGAAAAAGAAAAAGAAAAAGAAAA
>WYDI02040291.1:0-17658 GCA_009867235.2 Psittacus erithacus
TCTGCTCTCATGAGACCTCACTTGGAGTATTGTGTGCAGTTCTGGTGTCCTCAACATAAAAAGGACATGGAACTGTTAGGACAAGTCCAGAGGAGGGCCATGAGGATGATCAGCGGGCTGGTGCACCTCCTGTATGAAGATAGGCTGAGAAAGTTGAGGCTGTTCAGCCTGGAGAAGAGAAGGCTGCGTGGTGACCTTATAGCAGCCTTCCAGTATCTGAAGGGGGCTTATAAGGAAGCTGGGGATGGACTGTTCATTAGGGACTGTAGTGACAGGACAAGGGGTAATGGGTTAAAACTTAAACAGGGGAAATTTAGCTGGGATATGAGGAGGAAGTTCTGTACTGTGAGAGTGGTAAGGCACTGGAATGGGTTGCCCAAAGAAGAGGTAAATACTCCATCCCTGTCAGAGTTTAAGGCCAGGTTGGACATAGCCTTGGGTGACATGGTTTAGTGTGAGGTGTCCCAGCCCATGGCAGGGGGATTGGAACTAGATGATCTTAAGGTCCTTTCCAACCCTAACTATTCTATGATTCTAAGATGTATTGGTTTGCATTAAAACTTTTTGCAGTACTATGTGACGATGTTAACACTGCTAATCAATGTGAGGGGCATACTCATTATATGAGATTTAGGATTTATTGTATTATTTTCTGTTGGCCTGAGAGTTGAAGCCTGCTCTTTCCTGACTTGTAAAATAAGTAGACATCATAATTTCTCTTCTCAGAAGTTCAGTGAGAACATTTATTTCCAAATATAATTTGCTATGAAGCTAATGAGATGTTTGGCTTTCTACATAGGATTTTCTGTCAATCACAAACAAGTCCTTGCCCTTCAAGTGAACAGGTACAATGTTCCCAGAAATAATCTAAAATCTTGTGACTTGTCTACAATGGCCACATAAAACAGACATCAAGGGTGGAAAAATGGATAGGCCACAGCCACCTCACTGGTTGGTTGGTGGCTCTTCCAGAGCTGTTGCCCATGTCATCCTGTCATCTCCACTGGCTAGGGAGAGGATGCAGAGTTTAAATACTGCAACAAACCTGGACTGAATTTCTCAGATATCGGGGCATGCCAAGTCCTGTCAGCAGTTGGGCACAGTAATGTACTGGGACAAACACAGGACAACTCCTCAGTATTTGCTTTGATATTCCACTACAGTAATCTCAAGTCTGATAAGGCAACAAAGCTATGACTTTTCCAGATCATTCATAACTTTCCCTTAAAAAAATCCTTTGTGTCCCACATTCTGCAAACCTGTACTCACATGCATGTGTTGGCTGGCACTGCTGCAAAGAGAAAAGTGTGTGTATCTCCACCTACAGGGTTCAGCATCTATATGTGTCTGTATTTTCTGTACTGTGGGTTTTTTTAATGCTGTGATCAGAGAAAGGAAACATGCTTCCCTGGTTTTGAATGAGCAAAGAAAACCGCATGAGGAAGCAGCAGGGTCAGCCACCTCCACAAGGAAATGCGAGTCAGGAGCTGAGGGTGACCACAACAGAGGCAGGGGCAGTGCCCTCACTGACCAGGGACGCAGTCCCAGGTACCCAAACAGGAAAAGCAGAGCAGGTCTGTTGACAGAAACCAGGGTCAGCCATAGTCCACGGTCACCAAAGTCATCCTATGGTGACAAAGCAAGTCTGATGCTTGGTCAAGGAGGCAAGCCAGTGGGTCAGGTCCAGCAAGGGATGTGGCTGGGCACAGGAAGAGCTGCAGCATAGCTCAAGAGACAAAAACCAAAGGCTCAGATTAAATGCTGCTCCTGAGAAAAAGAAAAAATGCCTACAACAAGGCTTCTCATGGCTCTTCACAGCTCTGACATAGCTGTTTTCACAGCTGCCTGATCCAAAACTACACTGAATCACAGCAGAGCTGACCTTGGGCATGGGCAGCCCACCCCTACCGCTGGTGGGTGCACAGGGCCCTGGCACAGAAAGATGTGCTTCAGTACCAGGAAATACCAAAACTCTAGGAGGAAAAGTGTGTATTTTTCTACTAACCAGTGTGTGGCAACTATCAGAAAATAAAGTGTTATGCAAAAATCAGATATCTGAAGTCAAGACCTAGAACAATCCAATGTTCAGACATCACGTAAGATACTGAAATATATCTTGACTTTGAAAGTTAGCTTGTGAGAGAGCTGCACTGAACTCTATGTTTATCTTGAGTTTTCCTGACCTATGAGACACAATATTCATCATGTTCTTCAGGAAGAGAAAAACTCCATCCTCCTGCATGAAGAAGATCTGGCAATCACATGTTTTGTAGCTGATCATGAGACCTATTAACAAACCCATGTTGTTCATTTTTTAATTAAATGAAGTCTATTATATTTGGGAATCTCCTGGAAAATACTTGTAATAAAGTCATTGATGGTTTTGTGTGAGAGAACAATAGCCTGTTTAAGCCAACACTGCTTATGAAACTAATACCAAATAGATTCATCAACAGTAACACATAAACAAGGCCTTCTTTAAAAGAAAGGATACAAACAACTATTGCAGGAATTATTGAAAACAAACATGCATGCCACTTTCCCACCTGCAAATAAGTCTTGGGCATCATGTTACTGTGACTCCAGTACTAGCAGACTCATTTTGGACAGCATGAGCCTAGCCAATGCACACATGGGTGCTGTAGCAGCTGTATCTTCATCCCATTCATACCCTGTCCTTCATACGGGCCTCTGACTCTCTTTAAAAGAAACTAAGCTGTTTTAGCCAACATGACGGCTCATTCCTTCTATCCGTCTGATGATCCTATGCTCCCAGTGACACTCTGTGAGTCAGCGATAGTTTGGGTGGCCAGGGCAGTACTTCTGCCTCCTCCCTGAAACCTCCCTGCGCTGTCTCTGACACCTCATCTCCATATGAGAGGTCAATGTGGGCGTTCCAAGCCATTAAAACATTTCAGGACTCACATGCATCAGACTCTCTCTCCTCTCTCAACCTGGAAAACAACTGAACTTTCTATCAAATACTTGTTGAGGCTAATGTAGACAAATAAGCACACAGGAAAAATAGCCCTGACTCAGAACATTCAAGGAACAATAAAAAGGATTGATTTACACATGTGGATCTGGTCTTTTTTTTGCATAAATTATTTAATTACGGCAACATGAAGAAATAAATCAACAAAGTGCTCCACACGGCATATGTTTAGGCTGGTTTAACAAAATGAACAGCCAAGAAAACATTATTAATATCTGGGAAAATCTTTGCTTATCTTGAAGCTTTAACATTTTAAAAATTAATTATTTATATGGACATATATATGAGCAAATGTTTTATAACACATTGCTTGTTGTTGAGCAGCTGTCCTATAAGAAACATAAAATAGTCTCAGGTATGCAAAGTCTATACAAATAATCACTGTCAAACATGTATCTAAATTTGAGACATCCACATGGATGTATACAACAAAGTGAGAAAGATTCAGGATACACAAAGAGCTCTTAGTTTATGCAGAAACTCCAGCCTCATATGTCTGGAAAACATTTAATCACCATCTTCACTGCAAGCAAACAGTGATACAATCTAAACCAGAAAAGGAAATATATCCAACTGCCTAATGACAATGGGGGTGAAATAATGTTATACAAAACACCTAACAGACTTTTTTAAGATCATTCAATTAAATTTGAAACTGGCTACTTAATAGTAAAACATGTTGGGCATTTTAGAGCATTACAAGCCATACAACTCATTAAGAAATGACAAACTTTACGTAACATTAGGTTCAGTGATTTGAAGTCTCTTCTAAAACTTGTGATCAGTCACAAGGCTCTGACTCTTGAGATCTGATTTCAGTTAAAGGGGAACTGTTCGAGATTCTCCCCAGATATTTACATATTCAGAATGAGCACATACCTACTTATTGTAGCTTAACAAAGAGCTACCAAGCCTCACTTTATTTTTTACTTGTGCAACACACACTAATTCCTGATGTTGCTTTACAGGAGTGCAAACTAAACAGTACAACTCCACTGCTAACAGGAAGCACCAATATCCACTATGCTTTCTTTTCGTCTGCTATTTCACCATGACAAAAGTAAATATAAATACATATATAGAAACATGCATGCGTTTGTTTGCAATGCATGACAAAATACGAACTTTTTATATATAAAAAACCCATTTAAAATTCTTTGCAAAGTTTAAATAATCACTCATTGGAGACTGATGTGAAATCACTGGAATAAAAACCACATCAGCCATTTTTCAAGCATACAAACACAAGGTTATGTGCAGAAACTTAAGAACAAGAGGTTTATTGCCAGTGATCCAAGTTTCTCAAGATCTGTTACCCAAAGTTTCAGTACAGAAGGTCACGAGAGTTTGCAAAGTCTGTTTCTAGCTTTAACAGTACTCTGAGAAGGAGCTCACGTCTTTGTCTTTCAAGTTGTCCTGCCACAGCAATGCTCTGCTCTGAGCACTAACCTCCACGCCCTCAGTATTTCTCAACCTGCAACTCAAAATGAGTGCTAGTAGATTACAGACAAGACAGAAAGAATGTATCCATACCTGTGCATTACATTTTTAAGTAACTACAGCTATTACTAAAAATTTATTTCTCTGTGTTTGGGTAGCGCTTTGTGTTCTTCACAATGAGGGTACTGAATCAGAGAAGTAGATTTCCCAGAGGGGCTGTGGGATCTCCAACCTTGGATGCAATCGAAACTTGACATGACAAGGTCCTTATCAATCCCAGATGACCAGAGGTCCTTTCAAAGGCCAATCTAACTATATTATTCTACCACTCAACACATTGTAACTTTGGCCAGTTTCAAGCCTTGTCTTAGAAATTTACAGTCATTAAAGAACAGATCGCAGACATCTTCATACATGCTAGGATCCAGAGCCCAGCACAATCCTTAGCAAAGAGCACTGTTATCCAAGTTTGCAGCAATGCCACACTGCTTAATGAAGTTACAGAGCTCCTGGTGGCCATGCTGAACAAGCCAGTGCTGGCAACTTGCCCAACAGGTACTCTAATGCAGCTAAAACTGACAAAATAAAGTCAATAAAGCCAGCACAACCTCAGCCAATATAAATCAGTCTTGGCACAACATATTAGCCATGTCAAAAGGATTTCGGTAGGAATGGCCACATTTGCGTAACCCCACAGTTACAGTGGAAACAAAAAATCTGAGAGAGAATATGAAGGGCCTGTAAATGCTAAAAGACAATTTTTCACATTCAGAGGAAGTAATAAAGCTTGTAAACCTTGTACATCCAGAAGGAAATTGCCTATACCGGAACAGTTGGCACAGGATCTTCAATGTCTTCCTCATAAATAACACTGGCTAACAGGAAGACCAACTTCATAGAAAGACAACACCAGTAAATATGTTGCCAAAGGTACAAATTCAATAGGATATTATATTGTTCAGCGTCTCATGATAAAGGAATTAGGTTATTTGGTATCTTATGAACCACCAGTGTTCTCTGCAGGCTGGAAAAGGACAATGCTTGTTTTTCTGGAAGACATTGTAAATCAGTCACTGCAACTGAAGAAGCTGAGGAAATCAAAGACTTTTTGCAGTAATTACATTTTTAAAATAGACTGCAACAGTATGAGTTATTTCTCCACTCAGTGTCAAGTAGACTCAGTACCATGCAGCAGGAGTCATGGAGGTCAGATGCCAAGAACATACAATAGACAGAAGGTATTAAGAGGAACACAGCATCCATAAGAGTCAACTGCACATTCAGGGTCCTGACTCACTGTAGATGTTACCACAGAATGCAGTGCCAGCAGCTACTAGGATTAGGGCAGTCAGAATTTAGCAGAATTTGTGGCTGAGGACAACCATTTGCTGTACCTATTCAAATCTGTTTCTTTTGCTCAGACAGTGGGTCAAGCCTGAGGCAACAGTGGAATTAGCCTAGAACACCAACAGGCCAACATGGTCTAAAAAGCCACCTGCTACCCTTACAAGGAGGGATTCTGCAGATGTGGGCTTTGCTCCTCCTGCTTATGGGACTTAAACCATTGACAACTCTATGCTTAGTTACTGGATCTCTCCAGAGCAGCAGAGGTACTCAGAGTGCGGGTGGATGACAAGAAGTATGCATCGAGGGGGCTGTTTTCAGGAGGTAGATTACTGTTTGCTAGCAATTTACAGGAAAGTAGGAAAAAAGTGCAAGCTGGGATCTTCATTCACTGAGGAGGTAAGGAGGTCTAGCACTAAGAGGTAACAGGCAAAGTAATTAGAAAGTAACTATTTTAAGGGAGAAAAGGATGTAATAGTAGAAGTGAGTCAAGATCATTCCAACAGAATGAATCATAAAAAAGAAAATTCAGAAAAGAATATGTTCATAATACACAGTTCCTGATGTGCTGGGTGATTCATAGGGGCGGACATGCTCTTAACAAGATTTTCTGCACATCACAGGCAGCCATGACAGAGCAGCCTGGAGGAGCACTTAAGAATCTCTGGTTGCAAGTGTGTCAGTCAGGGATGCACAATAATACATGTCCTGAATGAACATGGTTATATCGCCAAGAAACAAAGTATCATTTCTCATTCAGATTCATGCATCAGTGTAAGTGTAATTACACATGTAGTTGCTCTGGATATGGGATTGGGACTATAAAACCACTTTTTTCAGGAAAACAATACTCTGTTTTGTAGTTTCTGTGCAACTGATATTAGGAGAGCTTTTTATTTTGAAGTCTAACAATTCTCAGTTTCACTGCATCAAAGCCACAGAGGTTATAACCGTCATGAAGCCTGAAGCAGCTGATGTTCTTTGTTGCTGTAGCAATTAGACATGGAAAAAGCACAGCAATCAACACTTTTCTGTCTTATATTCAGAAAACTTTTTGAAAACTGTTTTTCACAGTTACTTTATAAAAACCCCAGTGTCACACAAATTCAGCCACCTTTAGTGAACAGTATCTTTTAGTTATAAGGAACAAAAATACAAATACAATCATCCATTAATCCATAAAGATCAAGTTTCTATGTCAAGATAGGAAATGCAAGACAATGTGTATGTGTACCTACTACAGTGCCTACTGTCTGGTAAAATCCATCTATCCAGATACTCACACAGAAATAAGACTGAAGAATCAAGACCCTCATACATACACAAGCTGCCTTCTTCAAAAACAAAAGGATGAGCTGCTGACAGGAAAGTGCTTGGAATCTCATTAATTTGACACTTTTTGTTTCAATATGACACTTGAAATGCCAAAAGAATACTGAAACACTGTGTTGAGCTGTAAATCCACAGTGATGTTCAGGCTGGATTTAATTATTGTATCTTTTTCATGATACATCTGCTGAAAAATTATATCAGTCTCCTGAAGCAGATTTTATGAAATGAAATTCTATTTTTAGGACCACTAGCTTCCTCACTTCTAACAGATTTATGTTAAGCTAAACATTATTTCACCCCCATTTTAATGACTGTACATCTCATTTGTTTCACTGCCTTTAGAAGTGCTGCAGAAAAGAAAGGTTTCCTTATTGTGTATTAGTTTTTGATGCTTCTCTCTCTTATTACTGGAATTGTCTCCCTGTTCTCATACCTCAATACAACTTCTACTTCAAATCCCCCCAAGTTTGCTTTTTTCTATTCATTTTGATTTTTCCCAAACACTTTACATCAGTTTTGAAATGTTTCCTCCATCTAAAATGTATGCAAGAAATTTAGGGTTAAGTTTGTCATCTATGTAGGAACAAAGCTCAGTCTATCTACTGCCAACAAGTGAACAATAGAAAGTAAAGTCTGCTTTTGTACTAGCACTGCAACATCTATATATATAACCCTGAAAGATAAGAGATTTATTTTGAAAAAGAATGGGTTACTAATTCTATAGAATTTTAAACTACTTACGAAATCTACACAGGAAGAAAAGGGATAGCCTAGCCTTAAAGTAAATTCCTAGCATACTGATGAAATGTCTCGCAAGTGAATTAGGATTTTCTTGCAAATAAAGTAATGAGTTTGTTATTTCAGGCTGTATTTAAAAACTGAAGAAAAATTTCTGGTTTTGTGATTAAGCCTTAAATAATCCAGATTCTATACTGGCTCTGCCATGCAGCCCAAATGTCACACTGGGCAATTTGCCTGATGTCTTCAAACTTAATTTTAATTTCTCCAAAATAAGAACAGCATTTATTTTCTCCCAGCAAACACTCATCTTGCCTACTTTAATGTCCATATAACTAAGTCACCAGGCAACTCACAGAACCTCAAGTTCATTACACACCTCATTTCTGCAGGTCTAGGTTTTAAACTGTAAAGTCTGCTACCATATTTGCATATATAACTAGCATAACGAGACACAGAAATCAACTGGAGGATCTGAGACTTGCAAAGAGACACACTCCAGAGAGTTGATAGTCCAGGGATTAAAAAGACCTTAACTTTCAAATATACATTTTCCCTGTGTAACACAATGACATTCTTTAAATGTCCTTTAAACTGTGCAATAAAAGCACCAAACTCTGCATAAAGCCAGGTTCAGAATTAGCTGTCTACCAGATCTGAACAAAAAGCTAATTTATAGCTGACAAAAGTAAAGGCAAAATTTTGAAGAAAACCAGATTACAATTAAAAGCTTGTTTATAAAACGAAGTCATAGCAGAAGTCCTCAAGTACAGTAAGTTGGATGATGGAAGCTAAAAGCATTACAAAAAAGTAATGCTTGATGTTATGAACACATCCTGGACCACAGAGTTCATTACTAACATTATTTCTGTTAGCGTACAGAAGAAAGAAGAAGGAAAGGGGAAAGAACTATTTTCTGCATACCTTACTAGTTGTAGGTTTAAAGCAAACCCCAACAACAACCAATACAGAGGATTACAAACAACAGCAGCCCTCTGGAAAATTACAAGGCAAAAAGGTGGCCAAGGACCAGAGACAACAATTACTTCACTGTTTTCATGCAGTTTCAACTGTATTTATATTCTCCATGCCCAACTAAATGAAACAATTGTGAAAGACCTAGCAATTGCATGGATTTTTAGTGAAATAATCAAATATTCAAGCACAAGCAACATGGTCAGAAAAATAAATGTAATCCAACACGGTACAAAGTATTCAAAGGAAAGTATTGATTCACAATCACCAAATGATAAAGGAGTTAGAAATATACAGTTTAGAAGAATACATGCACATCTTTCTCATCTATGTTCTCTGAAATATTTCTCAGTACTTTGCTCCAAAGCAAACAGAACACACAGCACAAGAAATGGTACATCCTCCTGAATGAACAGACCAGATGGAGCAACTTGTTTACTTTGCAAAGAGTTTCTGCTCCAGACTACAGTAGTAGGGAGAAGATAGTCTGAATGTGCAAGCCAGAGGTGAAGAGAAAAGCAACATACAGCAACCTCAAAACCAGGATGCAGCCAGAGAAGAATCTTTCAAAAAACTTTGAAGAAATATTTTACATCAGCACCAAGAAAAGAGTAGGTGGCGGGCAGTTTGCATTAGCCAAGACAACCAGGCAAAAAAAAAAATCCACAAAGCCTACATTAACATCTTGGCAACAGAGAAGACAGGGCTGCTTTTAGCAGATGGCAATTAAGGATTTGGCAAGCATCTGGAGGACAGGAAAGAGTGTGAGTCAAAGATAACGTTAATATCACTAGTCCAGATAACAGAGGAAGATAAAGATACAATGAGAAATACACAGCAGAGAAATAATGAATTGAGGTAGCAGTACAACATCCACTAGGACCAACAGGAAGAAGAAAAGACCAGAACCAGGGAGCTGCAAAAGAACACACTTGGAGCAGAGTCATCTCTGTAATGCTGAGAGTCATCAAATACTGGGCAGAGGCAGTAACACACTCACAAAAGCAGATGATTAACTTCTTGGTTAGGGAAAAACAGAATAAAGGAAGTTAATGAATGAGCTATACAAGATTTTGAAAGAAAACAGGAGAGGGAGGCTTGGAAGTAAAGGCGTCACACAGATGAGAAACAGTGACAGGAGACTTGGGCAAAGGTGTTTCAGGCTTAGGGACAAATACATGGAAGAGAACAACTGTCAGTTTAACAGAATACCTCTACTTTCTTAAATGAAGCAGGAATTAATCTACTAAGTGCAAACAGCTTGCCTTGTCCTAGTTAATTATTTAACTTTCATTTCTTGCTGAAGGTGAAATACTAAAAGCATTACAGGCGCTTCATAACTACTACTGGTTAATAGAAGAAAGGGACATGATGAAATACACATTTAGAATTCAGTCACCCCGTTGTTTTATCTGTGTTTAATTTATCATCTCTGAATTTCCTTCTGCTAAATAGAAGTATTTTACTTCATGTGCTACAGCATACAGCAACACTGATAATTGAAGAGTTCAGCACCGAACATCTTTCAGAGTCTTTCCTTCATGCCATTAAGGAGAGATCTTGGAGCCTGCTCTGTTATCTCATGATTTACATTACAAACATGTAAGTGGCAGACAAAATTAAACAGTTTAAGATGAAAATGTTCACACTGGTAGGTCATGGGGAACACAGAAACTTACCAGTTGCTAAAAAGTTCACTTCGGAACAAAAGCTGAACTGAGTTGCACTGTGTCTAGCTTAACAAAAGAAAGTACCAAACTAACAAAAACTCCTTTTTGCCTCAGTGAGTCCCAAGACCAATTCAGCATCCCCTCTGCCAAAGAAAGCAGGCAGTGCTGCACACTCTCACGACTTGACTGCAAATCTTGCTTTGTTTAACATCTCAGCTTCTCAGGTCAAGTGATTTAGATAAAAAGCTACATGTTAGTGTTCATGTGAAGAAAAACATTTAGTCACAGAACTGAAAAAAAAAAAAGAAAAAAAAAAAAAGGATCTGAGTATTTATTAACCAAACCCTAGAGACTAACCTAAAAAACCCCATACTCAACAGTTTGTTTTCTGCTGATGTCACTGTATGCTAGAGTAAGACTTAAGATTCTTGAATGCCCAAGACGACTGTGTTACTGGGAATTTCTGAACTGGCTACCACAACCTGCCCTGTTACTAACCTCTTGAAAATGCGTATCTGACTAAAATTCCAATTAAGCTTTATTCTATTTTCCCTGAGTAATTTTTGGAAATCATGTGTGAGAACACCACATTTCTCCTCTCTTGCACTTACTGAAGCTTCAGCATGTTCACAATCAGTGGACAATAGCTCTTCTTGCTCCAAGCAGAGAGACAAGACAGCAGAAGGCAGCACGAGATACTAAAGGCTAAACAAAGATGACCCACACTGCCTACTTGTTCATAACAAATTCCACATGTTCATCTGCATTACGTCAGCTAAAGCCTCATTAAAGAAAAGGCTTTCATAACGATATTTTCCCAAATAAAAATTTATGGGGATTCTACACATGTAAAGCAGCTAACAAGAACTGATATGTTAAAATGTGAACTACTTCATACAAGAATGGTTTAGGTGAACTAGATCAGTATTTCTAAGCTCATTCAAAGCAGGAATGTTAGAATGACTCAATGTTAATATAAGTTACCACTGAAAAGAAGAGCATAGGCGTCATGAAACAAAGTAGCTGGGAGCACTCCCGGTTCACCTCATTCATAAATATTTCTCTCGCTTTACATCTCTTCACATTTTGAAAAGAAACTTACTAATATTAGTTTCTTCTTTGAAACCTTGCCTCATTTTCCTAATGGTTAAATTTAAAACAGTTGCTTTTAAATTATAAAATTGGGAAACCAGTACATGTTAACTGAACTGCTGAAGTGAAATTAAGTGTTTAGCTGAGTTCCTGTTTTCTTTGACCGCTGACCAAATTCAAAGCTGATAAACAAGTAATTGGGTCATCTAAGCTATGTCAAAATAAGCCTCATCAAGTAATGCATATTATAGTTAAAATAACACTGCTCAGAATATTCATGGGCCTTTATGTTAGAGGCAGAGAGCTACTAAACCCAGTCAGCAAAAAAAAGAGAAAAATTAGAGATAATTAGGAACATACACACAAAAAGATCTAGTTGAGTAACTTCCTCTCTTCAGGTGATTTAATAATCTAGTAGGACTAGAATATTTTACAGAAAAAAAATAAATTAATGTTTGTTCTTCATAAAACACTACTAATACGCACTTCAGTCAGAGGAAGTTCCTCATGTCCTGCAGCACAATAACTATGATATCAAAAGTAGAACATCTGGAAGGAAAAATGTAGTACAAACTGAATGCAATATTATATTCAGATACTTAACTGGCTCACCAAAGTGCTCCTTGCTCTCTCAAAAATCAAACCACCCACTGAACCTGTTCAGTACTCCCCAACTTCAGGAGTGCTATATAGATTGAAGTGCTGCAGGGAAAGAATGACCGTAAACAAAAGGAAATCTTCAGAGATTCTGCCTCTGTGTGTGCTTGTCGTCTGTCATTTTGTCTACATTTCAGGTATTTTATTCTCATCACCTGCAAATCTTCAGCATGCTTTTTACATTGTGGATGTTGGCCTTCTGAGTAAATAGAAGTATTCAAGAATGGAAGGTTTGGATTGGGTTTTGTCAACTGTAGATCAAAAAGCCAACACTATCAGGTCAAGCTTTCCACTGAAATTGAACTTATTGAATTCTGAGGTTGTATTTTACTTCAGTTTCTGAATAGCTCTCAGCAAAATCCACAAAGAAATAACAAAGACCTCCCTCCATACAATCAGTCTAAGAGGTATTATCTGTTTCCATTCATCCCCAGAAAGCATACTCCTTGTTTGGATTATGTTGTTACTATTAACAATTTGATACGTAGCAAAGAGACAGGAAAACTCAGCATCTCTAGCAGAAAACCCATAACTAGTAGACTTCATATCACAGAAAAAGCCATATAAACTCAAAAGCCTCTGAGGGATATAGGAAATGAGAAATGTAGTTACAAATATTGTAGCTAAAAATTTGTGAAAACAAGCAAAAAAAAAAAAAAAAAAAAAGAAGGAGTAAGAAACATAGCATTCTTTTTTTATCCCGATACCCTCAACTTGTCTTTTATTATATATAACAAGAAAGACGGGTAATAATAAAGGGCTGTAAAATTGTAGACATGCAAACAACATTTAAAGCTTAATTTTGCCCTGCAGGTTGAATAAGCAATCAGGTTACTCTCTTGGTCTGAACAAAAAGACAAGCATGTCCACTGGTACTTGTCTATTAAAAAATAACACCCTAAAGCTAACTGATACAATAGCTATCATATCAATCACTGTGTGTGTCAGCTACTATAGATATCATAGTATGCCAGTGATTGATATGACAGGTGTCTTCGCAAGCACAATTAATAGAGTTTATATAGAAAGGGTTCTGCAAAAACTAAAGACCTGTACAGATTCCCTTATTCTCCCAACGTTCTGAGATCCCTTTCAGAGTCACATAAACTGTATTTGCAAACTATCACATTTAATCTCATGGAAAAAAAATGGGTAATTCTGTAGTTACCACAGAGAAACTATAGAGGGAATATTTCTGTGCTTTGAGATATTAAAAAAACCCCCAACCAACCAGTAACAAAACAAATGAAAAAAAAAACATCAAAACCCAACCACCATCAAATTTAATGCTCCACGCTCTGCTGTTTCTGCAATTTGTACTTTTCACAGGCCAAATATTCCCTGGAGAGATCAAAGTTACTGCAAGACCTAGTTTTCCACCAGCCATTATCTGAAACTGTCAGAAGACCAAGGACTGGACTCTTCCCCAGCTGACTGAAAGGTTTACAGGTGGCATCTCTGGAATGAAGATTTCATCATAAATCCCATGTGACTTTAGGGTGTGTAGATTATTAAAGGCACATCATACTACATTGCAAAATTACAAAGCCTTTACAAGGAACAGTTGAATTCTCTCAGAGACTCTGGATAGATGGCAGGATTTGACTATCACCAAATCAGCTTAATCAAATACATTATTAGTTCTCCAGCCCAATATTCACTGCGTATTCCTAATGAAATTGCTGAATAAAAGGGTGATGTGCCAAGCTTATAGCAAGTAAACAACAGAAATCCATTTTCCTCCAAGATCAACCTCCTCCCAGTGCACTGTAAATGCTTATACAAATTACAAAAAACAAAGCTCCCCTTGAAAAGCAGATCATTACAAAACACAAAAGATCAAACCCTAAATTCTACTTTTTTGTGTGCTTACTGTTTAATCAAGTGTCTGTTAAGATGTTAAGATGTGACTATGAAGTAATTCAAGAAAATCAGGAGGTCAGACTGACTGTCACAGAACCACCACATCAATGAACAAGCATAATGGGCTTTCAGGTATCTAAAATAACAGGTCCCTCAAAGGCTGGATGTGCAGCTTCTCTGTGAGATAATTCCAGCAGCAAGGAGTGGGTGCTTCATTTATCAGAACTGCCACTTAATGCTTAAGCACAACTTAAGGGTCACAAGAAAAGATGCATGATTCTACTTTGATTTCTAAAAGACAATCCTGAGTTCCTGTTAATTCTCTTAATGACATAAGGCATCAAAAGCTTCCCTAGAATTAGCAGTTTTGTAACCAAGCGTTCACACAGAATCTTATTTTTTTAATGCATAATCAAAACTTATCTTGATGGAAGTCACATTCAGGCATATTTTAGTAAGAGAAATGATTCTCAGAAACATTTTTGCCTGTCCCCTGTGCAGTGATATTTCTTCTCCCTTGTCATGGTAATGTTAATGCTCAGGAACTAGAGCAAAATGACTATTACTGTGCATGACAAGGATTGTTTGCTGCAACAATTACCCCTCAATCAGAATGTTACTTTTGTTTACACTCAACAGGCATAAAAAGAAAATGATTCCTAGATATTAGTATACACTAAACACACCCATTTTATACTGTTTCAATTTTGAGCAGGCAATACATTTTAATGTAAGTGTGGCTTTATTTTTGATGCAAAATTATGATACCTCTTTTGAAATCCTAACATTTTCTGCTATTAAATACACACTCTCATTTTCAACAGCATGAAAGAAATGGTTGATTTTGTTTGCATTAACACAATGAACTAATAAATATATTCTTATTCGTACCAAAGCAAACATAGTATCCTTATAACCTAGGTATTTATTTCTTTAAATTATTATCTGGAATAGTGTCAATATTTCAAGCTGCTGATGAAAAGGTAAAGAAAAACAATTTTAGCTCCACAGACAAGTACTACTTTCACTGTATGCTAAGATTTTTAATGATTAGAGATTCATCTGACTGATAGGTCATGAATCCAATTTGCATATGGAGCACACAGTCTCCCCAGAACATTCAGCTCATGTCAAATCACAAAATGAATCAATTGTAGATATGGTGTTGAACAATTTATTCACCATTGTTTGGGACAGGCTATTTAATTAATTTCTGATTTTTAAACAAATGAGAGGTTGCATATGTCTTTATATTAGCATACAGATACTGGTTAACTACACTAATCATATACAACAGGCCAGTGCTCAGTTAGGTGGGTCTTTTCAAATACATGGCAATTAAACCCTCCTACATATGAATCACTTGGCATTTACAGAATACTTTCTATATGAGTACTAAATATTTACAAATGAGGCTGGCATACTTTATATAATCTTCACCACCTTGGTTGAGATGACCAAGGAGCACTACCATAACGTACCTAACAGACGTAGGCAGATGAAGATTAAATAAAGCCACCTTCTTCCTTACTTCCATCTTTCCATTATGGCTATGGCATCCAGACTCTGAACTCGACACACCACTCATACTGCTGGCTTGAAATAAATGGTACATCAATTGAGGACACCGTACATGTTTTGGAAACATATTATAACTGTTATTTGTTACAATTTTAAGAAGCTTCCTACATATTCTGATACATTCAATCAGGCCATACTTTTCCACAAGAACCAAAAAAAGTGAGATAGGCCGTCTCTGCTGAATTCCTACTCCTGAAAAACACAAACATTAGCAATTCTAAGTCTAATGCTGCAGCCCAAAAGCAATTTTGGAGAAGGAAAAGCTACTGACTTCTCCACAGCCTGCTTCAAAACGACAAAGATAAACAGAAGAGTCAATATGCAAATGGTCACAGTGCTACTTATTAGAGAAAATTTAAAATGAAGCCTCTGTCTCATAGGAAAATCTAAGCTGCCTTTTTTTCCAACTATCAACAAAAAATATTTTTCAAATCTCAAAACTTAAAAACTCTTTTCCCATAGAAGTTGAAATATAACACATCCGTCACTCACCAGACATTCTCATTTGAAACAAAATCACTTCCATTTTCCCAAAATGTATTTCCCAAAAATATTTAATATTTTGTTAAAAAAAAATTTAACAGGGGTTTATTATCGTTTGTATTTTTAGTGTTAGGGCTTTTCATTACCTTCTGTTAAAGAACACAAAACAAAATTGTAAACAATATTTAGTATGCAAAGCAAATGACACACAAGATTATCATTTCTAAATAAGGTACTAGATTTATGAACTAAGATTTTACAAATGCTGAAACAAAACCAGGATGCATTTGCTTACACTGAACCACATGAACAACCAAAATGTGCCTACTTCCACTTTCTGTACTTATATCAGAGTTACTCCATAACCGTATCCTGCAGAAAGGACATTTCCTTTTTTCGTTATTATTAATACTTGCGAAAGTCCGTAGTTTGTAACTGAATTAGCCAGACTTTCATTTTGTCTCTAAACCAGCCATTTTCATGCTCAGTTTTTCTATGTATAAACCACTCCGTAACATCAGTTTGTCACCTTCATATATATTATTGATGAGAAAACAGACAATCCACCAATTAAGATGCATGCACTGGCCTCATCTCCAGGCTCAGCCTGAGGTACTGATGGAACAGTTGAAGTAAAAACTCAGTTTTACATTTCAAAGAAAGTTCAAAGGCAGTGAAAAAAGACTGCCCTAGAAAGGACACAGAAAATGGATTTATTGCTGGAAAAGTTTATTTAAGGAGTAGACTATATTATTTACTCTGTATGATAATAAAAATTATACTATGAGTCCACATCTCAACAAGATGTTCTACTTAGTTTTCTTTTCAGTCTTGGATTAAATCTATGAACCTGACAAAATGATAATTTGAACATTCTTACAACACTAGTCACAGCTTAGTATCATAAGTACAGAGTCAAATAGCTTAGTATCAAAGACACAGAGTCACATAATGGTCAAGATACAAATCAAGCAGATTTAATTGAATTTTTTTACTGTGCTTCTGTTGCTACACCAGCAAGACATACAACAGTATTTCTTGGGTCCCAAAATATTGCCAAGTGATAAATTAAAAGAAATGTTAAAAGTATGTGAAATTGGGATGTCTTTAGATGGACTAACAACCTTGAGATCACTCGCCTTCTCTGCTTCCATCCAAATTCTTGGCTTATCAAAAATCACCAAGTCATTCCATAAACACTATTTATTTCACAACATTTATGCAGCTGCAAATGAAAGCCATAAACACAACACACAGAGTTCATCATACAACTTTGCAATAGTAACTCCACACTATAAATGTACCATATTTACACTATAAGCTAATGAAAAAGAGCTGAGCTGAATCAGCAGTAGCAGAGAACACAAAATACTTCTCTTACCTCCATTTCTGTGCAGTGTAAACGGCCCGATTTATCTGCAATTGGGAAAAAAAATAAAAACAAATTTAATAATGTTATTAAAATATATAAAATAAAAATATATAAAT
>WYDI02040292.1:0-10486 GCA_009867235.2 Psittacus erithacus
GGGCCAGCGCCTCAGCACCCTCCCAGGGAAGAGCTTCTGCCTAAGAGCTCATCTCAGTCTCCCCTCTGGCAGGTTCATGCCATTCCCCTTGGCCTGTCCCTACAGGCCCTTGTCCAAAGCCCCTCTCCAGGTTCCTTGTAGCCTCTTTAGGCACTGGGAGCTGCTTTAAGTTCTTCTTGGAGTCTTTTAAAGGCTGAACAAGCCCAGGTCTCTCAGCATGTCAAATATTCAATTAGATTAGAGTAACTGAACATGTACTTTATATTTACTTCATAGGGAGAAAAAACATCAAAACTAATTAACAAGCAAACAGTGGCCATCAAAAAGGTGGACACAATCTAGAGAGAAAGGAAAGAGCGGTGAAAGGCCATTAGCTTCATCCCACACACTGCCTGCTCAGGCACATATAGGAAAACTGTTTGGTTCTCTCTCTGACGTTTACACTGAGTGAATCAGGAACAGATGTAGGCTGGGCACTGCCGACTCCAACAGATAAAAGACAATTACAAGCAGCAAATGGAGCTGCTGATAGCATGCAGCTTCCACTTGGGATGTTCAGTTTAGCTACTGGGGAACAAAACAGAGGGTTGAAACCTAAACTCCTGACAGAAGCCGTCTCTTGCTGCAGACCTGCTGATTCAAGCATCACACAGCTCCTTGCAGACACATGTAGAAATGTTTAAAGGCTCAATTTGAGCCATTTGAGTCTAATTTTTGAGCTCTCATTAAAATAATCTGTTCTGATTGTCTGTGGGAGCTATTTTTGCTGCTCTAAACTGCTGCAAAAGACAGCACAGATTAGAAAGGCAGAATCAACCCTGTTAAACCTGACTTATCAAATCCAGGCTCCTGCTCTATACTATCTTCCAAAGCAGGGTGAAGCCCCCATAACATGGCATAGTGGGGAAAAAGCCCCATATGGTCCCCTGTGAACAAGAGGTTTGACAAATTTTACCTTCATCAATTCATTCATGGACTACGGACAACTCTGTGATACCTGCTTGCAAGGTGGAGGCAGAGGATGCCTTTGGGAAAGAAATGCTTTCTCCCCTTCCCCACTCAAGGGAGTGTCCTGCTACAAACACTAACTTGGAAGGAAAAGGTCTCGCCTTCCCATGGAATCACCTCATTCTTGCACAAAGTCCCAGGCTGGAGAGGCAGAGCACTGACAGCACATGGATGTGCAATCAACCCAGAGAAAACACGGTTCGAAGGAATCTGTTAAGGCCTAACCAGGGTTATTTGCAATTCAAACTGTATTTAATCCAGGAAAGTGCCAGGAGTTACAAGACAAAGAGTAATTTACTTCTTCCATTCCATTCCTCTCCGACTGCCCCATTCTCCACTGTCAGTAAGTACCATGCTGGGCCTACAGGAGCAATTTAAACTCCTCTGTATTATCACCACCTCTCTCAGACACTCAGAGCCAAATTAAAAGACCAGTCTGCAAGGCCTGAACTTGCACCTTTGCTCAGCTCTGCTGCAGCGTTCCACCAGGCACAGGTAGCCAGCAGCCTCCAGGGATGCCACAGATCTGTCATTCCAGTCTAAGCCTGAAAACAAACTCAGGAATTCAAGTGCCCACGGGTGCTGAACTCAGGACCCTCCCAAAACAATTCCTGCCATTTCACTCCCACAGGCACACCCGGGCTGTATCTCCCAAGGTTCCCAAGTGATCACTCGGAACACTAGATGCCCAACAACCTCTCCCATTAAGATACAGGGCTCAGCACCTTTTCACTTCTTCAGCACAAAGGATTTTAAAATCTGACTTTATTTCTTCTCCTCCTTTCTCTCTAAACTTGCACAAAATCCCTTTTGTTTCAGGGCCATGCAACAGCAAATCTGTTTGTTCTTTGAGCATTTAAATGTTCCTACCATTGACATTTTTAAAGCCATGAGAAAGGCTGTTAATTGGCTGGGATGCTGATTGCCATAACAACTGGCTAATGAACCATCTGGCAGCATATGTAATATTTATTTATACATTCCAAAATCACAGCTCAAGCTCAGGACAGGCTCTTTCTCAAGGACAGGGGCAGCCCACTAAGGTGCAGATGGCAGGGGAGCACCAGGGTGAGTTTTATGGACTGCAGGGCCCATAGGGACCACTGTGAGCCTCTGGTCCACCCCAGGACAGACATGAGCAAGCTGTGACATCCCCTAGTCACCCCTCCTGCAAGATTAGCAGCTCTCAATGAGTAACCAGGAGGGGAAGAGCCAGCTCAGTGGCTCTGCAGTGTTCTGGGACACCCTTCCCTCCTCCCATGCACAGGGCAGCATCAGAAAAGACAGGGCTGGAAGACGTGGGAAAACACAAATTGGGGAGCAGCACTTACTGTTATCCTCCTCCTCCCCCTCTCTTGGGACAGGAGGACCCAAGTGCTCAATGGTGACGTGAAAGTTCACATTACAGATGGAAAAGGGATGGGAGTTCCCCACGAGCACTTCACCGAGCTGCTTTCCTCACAAGCAGTTGGCATTTTTAGGAAAAGCCTCTCCCTGGCAGCTCTCAGCTCCCATCTGCCAGCAAACACCCAGCCCCTGTGAAACACTCTTCTTCAAAACCCAGGGGCTGATCCTGACCTGGTCTGAGGCAGTCCCTGCTCCCCTCCAACAGCGAGGAGCCTCCATCACGATCTTCAGAGAGCCCACGATGCCCCCGTCTGAATCCAGCAGGATGACGCTGGAGGTTCAATGGGGAAGATGTATTTTTAGGCTGGTGCTAAAGAGGGAGAGAAGAAGGGAGTGGAGAAAGCCCCGTTGCACGGGAGTCACGTGCGTATGCAAAAGGAGCCTAATTGCCCCTCTTTAGAAACTAATCACTCGGGATTTTACAAGCCACATTATAGAACCTGACATGCTTATTTTTCCTTTTATTATGTTTGTAAGCAGTGATCCTATTGAAAAGAAAATCAAACCCTATTTTTACCAGTCACAACCATCTCCCTTTTTCTTTCTGCCTGCTTTATTTGCCTTTCTTTCCATCAGTTGAATAGAGCAGCATTTTTATGTGTATTAATTGCCCTGTAAAATGCCCTCAAAGTCATTAGAATTCCCCATTCAAAACTATTATCTGTGCCATTATGTCTTTGCATTATATTTATTTAAATGTGCCTCTTCTGAATTAGCTTATTTTTAACAGCTAGCCATGCCTGAAATATTGTTCCAGGCCAAGCTGTTCTCAAATCTTTATTTTATTTTTTAATGATAACTTCAGAGAAGCTCTTGATGCTTTATCCTGAGTGGCATCACGGTTTCATAGCTTTTAACCCTCTTTTCCATTTGCTATTCCAGAAAGCCAGGCAATAGAATTTTCTTTGGGAACAAGACCTGCTTACAGCAGGACTGCAATGGTTCCTGCTGCAGTTCCTGGCTGCCACACTCATTTCAGTCCGTTGATTGCAAAAGTGAGTAAAAGAATAAACCCACTGTGATTTCCTACATATAATGCAAAGCTGCTCTCCTCCCTTAAAATACCCATGCAACATTTTCCACCTCCTCTGACAGGTAATCTGGTCAACACTTAGAACCCCCCATGGCTTGAGCGGTTCCACTTCTAGAAGCATTTGATGGTGAAGATTTGAGGCAGCACCCTTTAATCCCAAGAGCTGCTTCATGGATGTATTTCATGCTTGGAAGGGAAGGTCCTGCAGTGGGAAACTGTTTCTGATCGACCTTGCATGCTTTTTGGCCAGTGCCACCCTGACACTGGACTTTTCCATGCCATGACCCTCACAAGATGCCCGGGACACCTCCAGGCTGAGGCCTGGGTGCAAGCACAGGAAAGGCCCCCTGTAAAAATTAGAGCCTGGACACCGACATCAGCACTTCACCCCCGTGTTCCCCCATCCCTGCTGTCTCTCCAGAGGGTTCTCCCCGCAGGAAGGAGCCAGCCTGGCGCCGCAGCAGCACCTCCCCCCGGCGCCTCCTGCTCTGCACCATTTTCATGTTGTAATTAGAGCAGCCGTTGTGCGTCTGCCTTCATTAACCAACACCAACAGTTACTGAATGGGTGGGGGTCGAACCAGCACATCCCCTATCCATAACCTCTCCCCCAAGACCCCGCGGCAGCGCCCTGTCCCTGCTTTGTGCTGCCAAACCGAACCACTGCCTCTTGTTAATACACACCCCACTGAGACCATTCCTCCTTTCATCCCCTGTCATGCACCGGGATAACCGGCAGCTCCTGCAGAACGACTGAAGCAGTCAGCATTAACCTGTGGTCTTACCACGGGAACATCCCTGCCTGTCTCCTCTTACTGACACTTTGTGCCTTAAGGTCAACATTTTAGAGGCCGTAACACCCTCCTTGGTACTCTCCTTCCTTGGTGCACTATGAGAACACAGCCAGGGACGTTTGAAATCTCTCCCTCCCTCTGAGCTGTAGAAAAAAGCCTTCATCTGGGCACGAAGAAGGAAACATGCATTGGCTGTAGCATCTCAACTGGTCTTGTGTTAACGGTAAGGCTCAGCCAAGAGCACACAAGTCCTCAGGTGGGATCTGGGGTAGGTTATCTGTCCCAGTCCAGTGCAAAAACCAAACATATAAAGGTCCCTTTGCTCCACTGCCCATCCTAACAGCTGGGGCTAGGCCCAAGGCCGTGGCAGGCTGCAGCAGGGATGCACTCATGAGATTGTATTCACAATGAATCCAGCCCATTTTCCTGCTCCCTGGATGCAGCAGCTTGGTGTAGATGGGCTTTCTGTGCAGGCAGGAGAGCTCTGCCAACCACCTCAGCAGGGAAGAGCATTGTTATTCTTTATAAACATATTTTCCACAGAGCATCAGCAAAATCTCAATTTTCATCCCATTCCTTATCATATTTCTTTGGAATATTTAAGAGCGACAGCAGCGCAGATCCTATCCGCTCTTACATCCTCCTTCATTTCCTTTTGCAGCATCCAGATGACCTGTATAGGCCAATATAAGTCTATAAAAAGATGGACAGATACCTCTGACACGGACAGAAAGCTTTTGCTTGAGCATCTAGCAAGTATTCCCCCAAAGGCAAGTAAAGCCTCATTGCTTTATTACACCACCTCCTTCTTTATCTGGCAGAACAGCAGCATGTTGGGTTTAACCCTTCCAAGGCTGACTGCTTTCTACTTGCTGTCTGGATGCACTCGGGAGCAATTCAGGTCAAGTTTCCAGCTGACATCAGAGCAGTGAGCTTGCCTCTGGGAGATCAGCTCCAGACCTACCAGGTTTCCCACCATCATAAACCAACAAGTTTTTCTGCCACTAGATGAAGTTTAAAAAGCCTAAAGATACCGCGGCCCTTCCCAGCCCATGTTTTGGCAGGACACACCGAACAAACCATTGGTGTTTGGGGTCCGAACTGTGGGAAACTTTGGTTTGGCATCTACTTGCACATACATGAAAAGCACCAAGGAAAAATGCAACACGTAGTGGAGCACTTGGCTTTCCCCACGGGCTGGATGTGGCATGCTCAGCTCCGGGGCTGGATGGGGCACAGATACCGATTCCCAGCGCAGTGCCCAGCTGCTGCCAAAGGATTTATATAAAATATCCTCCACATTTAGAAAGAATTTGCCTTCCAGGGATGCCCCATCCCTGGCAGTGTTCAAGGCCAGGCTGGACACAGGGGCTTGGAGCAAGCTGCTCTAGTGGAAGGTGTCCCTGCCTGTGGCAGGGGGTTGGAACTGGAAGAGCTTTAAGGTCCCTTCCAATCCAAACCACTTCATGGTTCTATGATATCGATCTGCAGATTTCACTGACATTTACAAATAAATGATGTATTGCAGTTTTCATTTTGCTTGCTGGGCTGACCCTAATGGCCTTTACATAATCTACTTTTGATTAAAGAAGTGCTTTGACGCAGAGAACTAAAAAAAAAACCAAACAAAGAAAATCAATACAATTAAGAGATCAGCTTTAAAACAATGTGTTATGGCAGGAAAAAGAAGAAAGTCAAATTCTCTGAAGATGCTAGTATTAAAGTGTGATGTTTAAAGACATTTTGGAGATGAACAGATTCTCTACTTGCCATGGGCTGGAAATCAGCTTATTACACATTACAGGGTTCAGTTGGATTGAATTTAAGGCCAGACTGTGGCACCAGGTTCAGAAACAGTCTCCCTTTTTGCCAGGGTTGTGGCAGCGTTTTATATTCATAGATAGCATAACTCACTTGTGTAAGAATGAAAAGGAGGAGCAGGCTCCACCATTCACCTCAATACATTTAAATATTCAGCAGTGTGCTACAGTGCAAATAGGATCTGCTGGAGCTAGTGGGAAAATAACTTACCCAGCTCAAGAAAACAGGGGGTTGCATTAGCTAATGCAGTGCCATATGCTCACTGAAACACCACAATGTGCCAAATAATGATGATAGGGAGTTTAAGTAATATTTTGGTTAAGAATATCCCAAAATCAATTTTTTTGGCAACTGACCTGTGCACAGCATACATAACTAATGAGTAGTCTTGGCCCTTGCATAAAAGGGATAACTGCAACATGTTCGCATGCATGAGGCATGACCAAACGAAGCTTCTTTTCTTTATTGATTCCTCCCCCTGAGCTATGCCACACAACTCCAACATATCTTGTCTTCTAAGAAAACTGGGAGGAAACTGTTCTTTGGGAACACAAGTCACGGAGATGGCACCAGGCTCATCACGGATATTCCACAATGGCTGCCAGCTGCCTGCCCTGTTTTCCCCTTGTGTACTCTGAAAGCAAATAATGTGGAAAGGGAGGGAGAAAAGGAACAAAAAGATGTGAGTCCGAGCGACACTCCAGCCGCAGCACACTCACTCAGAGAGGCAGCCTGCATGCAAGCTGCAGGCATTTTGCTTTGCTCTTTTTGCATTCTTTAGCAAATCCAAGGTTTGACAGAGGACAAAACTACCTGACTCTGGATCCCTGGATGGGGAAGCAAAGAGCCTGCAGTGCTAAAGTTAACAGAAAACTTGCTTTTGCCATCAGTGGGCACAAGATGGAGTCTTGGAAAGTGTTGACTTGTACAGGGCTGGTTACTGTGCATATCCTCAAATCCCCAAATCCTCATTGCAGCCGCCAGACTCTGGAAGTACCCAGTCCCAGCAGGAGCTGCACTGCATTCAGGCACCTCTCCCCCTTCTGGTGCCATGAGTTAGCTTGGCATTAAGAGACAAGAGAATTAGGCTTAGCATTATTTATAATGAATGACTTAGTATTCCCTGAGTCATACCGCATACTCATCCTGTTATTTTTGTTATCCCAAGAATCAGTGCTCTGTAAACTCTGCAGGGATGTTTAGGAAAGGTAGAGTTGTTTGCATTCCTCTCTCCCTCAGCACAAGTCATGATTGCACAAAAAAATCCCAGACAAAACAAAGCCCCAGAACTACACACATCAAATCAAATAAACAGAAACGCAATGGCACTGACTGATCTGAAGAAAAACAATCAACTGTGAGCCAGTTTATTCAATCTGCCTAATGTAAGAAGGTTGCAAACATCCCACTGTTTATTCTAGGACTTTTTTCCCTTTTGGCAGCAATAGAAACAACTAACGCAGAACCACTCGCTATTCAATCTGAGAGCTCAATACAGCAGAGCTCAACGCCAGCAGCCGAGGGGCGAAAGGCACTTGGCCCAAAGTCTTTTTGCAGCGACTCCTGCAAAATTTATTCTTTGTAACCCATATTTAGGAGGAATTATCCTCACTGTGACACCCCAAGACATGCACAAAGCTGCTGCCATTTCTTGATTAACCATTTGAATAATTTCTTTAAATCTGCCAGACATCAGCTCCTGTCATACCCTTCTCCGCCAGCTTGAGGAATACTTTGTACCTGGTACTTTCTCCCTGTGAACATATTTAAACAGCACCATCAGGTTGCTTTCTAATCTTCCCTTTGATAAGCTAATCAGATTGATCTCCAGAAGCCTGTCACCGCAAGGCACGTTTCTCAAACCATGGAATATGCCTCACACCTCCTGACGAAGTAAGCGCCCGTCCCTGGGGACGAGGCATCCTCCAAGTTTCAGAGACAGGGTGGAGACCCTCAAGGCACTTCACGAATATACTGGTCTCCTGCCATGGCTCAGACTAATGAGGGTCTTGGCCTAATCACCTGAGAGCATCTTGTTTTGAAACTAGACAGATGACACTGAACCTGAGCAGTTACCCTTAGAAATTGCATCTATGCTCTGAACCAGCACAAAACCATAAGAAACGTTGCACAAAGCTAAGCCCCTGTGCAATTCCCACTTGGGGCTTTCAAAATTGAGTTTGGATAGAGCTAAAAGAAAGAAGGCCTCATAACAGAGTTGCCCACAGGGGAGTGTTTTGCCCTCCCAGGTGAGCAGGCAATGATGAGGCCAGTGCCACCCTGCCAGAGCCAGGGCTAGCACCCAGCCTGCAGAGCAGGCACCAAGGGGGCAGCAGCAAACAGAGCTCTTGGGGGGACCATCTGGAATCTGGGAAAGGATACAGATCCAGAACAACCTGATAAAGGTGTTGCTATCAAGAGATAGGAAGCGATGCTTAACACAGGAGTAATTTGATAATACGCTCTTTTAGGGTCTTTCTGTAACGCAACATTTAACAAACAAACTCGGTTCCAAGACAAGACTTCTTTCCACACGCATTATTCAGCAGGTCTTAGTCTGAAACACACATGAGCTCAGGGCTAACTCTGCACCCCTCAGCTGTCCCAGAGAAATGAATGCTGAGGTACAGAGATCACTGCTGTGGTGCTGGGCAGCAGTGCACTGCAGTCCCCAGTGCTGCTTTGCCACACTTCATACAACAGGACAGGACTCTGCTTTTCCAGGATGCATTTGTGGTTCTGAACACCCCCCAGCATCATTAAACCACAAATTTGCTCAGAAATCCTTGCACTGTATCCCAGAGGAGATGAAATACAGTCACTTGCAAGCAAGAGAACAACAATAAAAGGAGAATGAATGCTCCCTAAGTGCTTCCTAAACCAAAAATATTTGATATGCAGGCTGTGTACTTCTGCAATTATGAAGCTTCCAGCCCTGAGCTGGAACAGATGGAATTTTTTTCCCCTGTCTCTCTTTGGTGATAAGGTGAATGGTTTCCTCAAGGGAAGAGTAGACAGAGTTGCTGAGTTGGCAAGGCTTGTGCCAAGCAGCTGGTTCCTGATAAAATGACGGGTCTGGATAGGCATGGTCTGGGAAGGAGCATAAGGCCCTTTCTGTCACCATCCTTTCCAAGGAGGAATTGAAATGGTCATGGATATATTCATTAAAGCATGTGAAATGGGAAAACAACT
Source organism: Psittacus erithacus (assembly GCA_009867235.2). NCBI lineage: Eukaryota > Metazoa > Chordata > Aves > Psittaciformes > Psittacidae > Psittacus > Psittacus erithacus. Next base: position 9,255 of record WYDI02040292.1, read on the forward strand.
GTCATGATGGGAAGTTACTAGAAAGTGATGCAGATTATCTGTGTATTTGTTAAAGTGGATTATTTCCTTTGGACCTCTTTGCACTGCAGCTTATAAATTCAGCTTGAGCACTTGATCCCTGGGACAACTTAGAGCCTCACCAGAGAGCAGAAGGCAAACTCACAGCCTCCCCAAGAAACAGAGGAGTGTAAAGAAGTGATGACAGCACAGTTTTGCTCTTAAACAGTTTTGTTCCAGAGGGTCTCAAAGCTCAGTCTGAATATTGAATCAATCTGTACTTACACATCCTTTACTTGAAACAAGCATATATTATTAACCTCAGTGGAAGCAGAAGCACTGAGATTAAGTAGCTACTAGTCTCTAGGAGATAACTATAGGCATTCACATCTTTCTCACACAAGCTGTTGGGCTCTGCCTGTGAGCTCACTCACTATTATCACTATTCCACATGCAATACACCAATTCACACTTGCAAAAGGGACTTCTGGACAAGCATGTACCTGATTAGATGCTCAGTTAACATTGGTAAATCTCTGAATATCTACACAATCCCCAAAGCAGAGTATTGTAAAATCCATTTGTAAGCATTCACCGAAGGAACTTTACTATCTCTCCCAGGTCACGCAGGTTTGAATGATGGACTCACAAACGTCCACTCTTTAAAGCCAGCAGAAACAAAGAACAAGCACACACATCCTCCCTCCGTGCCCTCTTGGGAAAAGAAAACCCCACTTACATCTAAAAATACTGATTAGATCAATTGCCAAGAAGCTGAGACTGAGCTTCCAGATGAGAAACTAAATAATTCACTTTGAGAAATGTTACCAGACTCTTTTCAATGGGCTGATAAAGGTTAAACTCATGTTAGCCACATAACAAATGACATGTAACGTCCATCTGCTGGTGGTATTTGTTCTGTTTGCCTCTTTCCTCTCCCCTTTTTCTCTGAAGCCAGAACATTTTGTTGTCTAATGCTATTTTCATGCAATATCCATCCCTGACACTCCTTCATCCAGCTTTGCAGAGCAGGGCTTCGCGGTTTAGCTAAGCATCAGCACTCCTAAATGCTTATTCAAACCAAGTCACCCACCATGCTGCAGACCTGCCTGTCAAGGTGACCAAGCTGTATGTTCACAGCAGAACCAACAACTAAACATTAGGAAAAAATTCTTCCCTGTGAGGATGCTGAGGCGCTGGCACAGGGTGCCCAGAGAAGCTGTGGCTGCCCCATC
>WYDI02040298.1:0-22232 GCA_009867235.2 Psittacus erithacus
TTCGTAGGTACTACTGATGACATAATTAAAAAAAAGATTACCAATTTTGAAGACTATTGCGTTTGAAATAGCTTTCAACTAAAGATTTCAAACTTTGTTTAATGGGAAGGACTTTATTTGAACTGAAGGAGTTCTGTCCTAGTAACCCTAACTGGGAAATAAACTGCTAACAGAAGGAGGGAGAGTGATTTTGGAGAAACATTTTACCATTTGTGATCATGTATTGCCATACTGGGGCTCCAAAGATAATGATGTATTTGGACAGGATGATCTCCTTCATGTCTCTATGTATTTCATGTGGATCATTAAAAATAATTGTACCTACGTTGACAGAAAAAAATCATAATATAAAAAGTTGAAAATTTATGCCAGTCTTACTTTTGGAATGTTATAGGAGTTCCTTGATTTTTGAATATCCACATAAAGAATTTATCATACCTATTATATTGTAAAACATCAAAGAATAGATACTCTTAAGGTGGAAAATAGCACATCAGTTCTGAATTTAATTTTTTTTTTCAGGTGGGACTCACTTCCAGACTAAGCAACTTAGTATCAACAGTGTAAACGTAGATGGGTAGGAGTGTAAGTTCTCATTATGTGGGCAGTGGACATGTAGCTAATTACAAGCAGGAGCTAGGATGGAGTTCTGGAGTGATTTGTCTCATGCTAAAAGCACATGGTTAGGAATAAAACCATTTGTTATCATGTGTCCTGTGCCATAGGGGATTCAAGAAATTAGCAAAAATATAGTAAATACAACACAAGACATTTGAAAGGTCTGTGCAATTTCAGACAAGTTGAAGACCATATAGTATACCCCACAGAAAGTTAAATGCCTCTAGACTGCATTTTTAGGCAATTGAATCAATTCCAGGTGAGGGTTCAGTTACGTAACCATAGGTGTCTAACATGTTATTTCTGCACCATATCTACTAGTCCTGAGTAGATATATCAGGTGCTACCGCAGTGTGGAGTGGGGGACTCACAAGGCACCACTCAGCCTATTCACAGATAACAAATTATTTTTTCCCCAGTACATAGTCAGCTGGATAGCCAAGAAGCCACAAGTGACTATATTGACTAAATCTTTGGCCATAAACACCTAAATTTTATTATCTTCATCTGAAAATGGATCACACCTCCTTTTCTAGAGATTGTTCAAATTCAAAGACATTAGCAAAAAGCAAAGAATTTAACGAAAATGTTAAAAAAAGACTAATCTTTATAAGATTTGCGATGTAATGATATAAGCACACAACTGATCATTAAATGGCACCTCTTATTGCTTACAAGTAATATAAATGCAATTCCTAATAGACGGTCTGCCTAGTTTTAATCATTTAATACTAAAGGCCATTAGCAATTCCTGTGGTATAAAGATGCACGCTTTGCCAGTATTGTGTTAAGTACAATTTTATATTCAATACCATTTTTTCCCTCAAGTAAAATAATTTTTCCATAAGTGAGCTTATCTTTACCATAGAAGTTTATTCCCAAGACTGTTCAGCAGTAGTCTTGAAAAGGGTAGTTCTTACTACTTTGCAATGGTAAGTCAGAAACTGCATCAGCATTTTGCTTTCAATCTTGCAATGCTGTCTTATTCAGTTATTGACTATTCATGCATTTAGCATTTGTCATTGATATTTACTTTAAAGAAACAGAATTGTTTTTAGAGAAAAGCTATTCAAGACAATGAAGTTCTGCAGTGATCAATGCCCAGAACACTTAGCTTTCCTAAGCAGAGTAATAAATATGATGTCATAAGCAGAGAGCTTGCATGCAATAGCATTTATTTCATTAGATATGCAGTACTTAGTACATGCACTTCTACAAATACATTTTAGCATTGGCATAATTCTGTTGTAATTTATGTGTAACTCTTACCAAGACTGCATCTTTATGATAGAGTTTCCAAGAAAATACTCAAATGTTTTCTTGTAATTCCTGAAATGGCTTACGGCTTCCTATTCCAGTAGAGCATAGAATTGGGAATCTTTATTTAGACAAATTATTTATCTTTCTTTAATGGCCTTTATAGGAAATGGATGCTACAAAGCAAATAACTTTAGGAAAGCAATATTCTTCTTGATATATATCATAGGAGATAGACAAAGATTAGAAATCCACCAAAAGGTCTTTCTTAAAGCACTCTTTCCTCTATTTTTTTTTTAAAATACTTATACAAATTAAGCTAAGGCAGAAACTTAAAAAGAAAAGGTTTGGAGTGAAGTGTCTGATCAAAGCTTAATAGTAGGGTAGTCTATATTGTTGTTGTGATAATAAACTCTTAGTGTAGGTATAAAAATGCCACAGTTCTCAGGATCCATAGGCAATCAGAGGAAGGTTAAATACTGCCATCTCTTCTAAAAATAAGTAACCTTTAATACTTGTAAACAGCTAGAGTAACAGCTCCATTAGATACCAGCTGAAAAGATTTTGTATACCAGCTGTCTTCAGAAGGGAACTGAAAATATCCACATGATGCGCAGACAATTGTGAACATACACAGAAAACTTGAATTTATATGGTAGCCATCACCAATGAGATTATTTGTATCTGTCAGCCTCTCACAGGCACAAAAGAATTCCAGTCTTGAATGATCTGTGATTTCGTGTGTTGCAGCCTCAGAAGAAACAACTTCTTATTCCAGGAAACTAACAAGCTATGAATAATGAGATGAGGAGAATGAGGATGTATGTGGAGACAGGGAAAATAGCATATATGGCAACAAAATAAGTATTAACATGATTTTTTCATAAACTGAGAATAGTAGGTACAGCTTATTAAGAGATTTGAAGCAGAAGAACGTTCTTTAACAAGCTTGTTTTTTTAGTGTTTCTTTACAGCATCTTTTGGGAAACATTTCCAAAATCCAGTGAGCAGGCCAGGAAGAGGTGTTAAAAAACAGCGCTAATCAGAGGCTAGTTAATGTACTAATCAGAGGTAGATTGTGTCTCCAAAGGCTCATGCTGTGTGTTAATTGTTGACAGAAAGTGCAGCCCTGGCAAGGAAGGCTTATCTGGTGACGCTTGGTACTCAGGAAATTCACAGCCAGTGCTTGGTAAAAAGTAAGATATGTAGCAAAGGGTTGTTGTTTGTAACATTAATAATAAATTTGCTAAAAGATGGTCTTTAACCACCTCATATTCAAATCATCAGAGCTGTTTAACACCTTGACACTAATCTCTACGTACCTTATCTTCATGTCCAAGATGACTTTGGTTTTTTTTTTACATTTCCAATTAAAAAGTATATTTGCTAGAGTTAAATTTAAAGGCTCTGTGCTGTGGAAGTCTCAAATTTTCCTCTTCTTGTTTCAGCCAGAAAAAATGACATGCTAATTTCTTGAGTTAATACTACCTCATTGTATTTCCTTCTTATGGAAAGGGGTGAAAGACACCTTCTATAGAACTCTACATTTCCATTGAAACCACATTACTTTCTCCATCAAGTGATCTGAAAAAAAAAACCTGATCTAAATCTAAACTTTAGATCTTTGCTTCACGTATACTCTGCACACTCTCAGATATTTATGATCTAACTGAGCTTGAGTGGAAAAGGATTTAGGGAATAAACACTCTGACTGCTGCTCGAGATGGTCTATCGAAAATTTTAAATCAAAGAGTGAAGCATGCTACTTGCATTCAGCTAAAAACTGATCTGAGTGCAAAGATATTACTGTGGTTTAATTAAAGGGGAAAAAATCATACTCAGATGATTTTTTTTTAAGAAGACAGAATTATTCACTATGTACCTATCACTTTAGAACCTTTTATCTATTATTTCTGCTGCTTGTGCTATTCTAATAGGAACATAATATTTCAAAATAATCCTTTGATGTTGACAAGACATTCAGAAGTTTTATGGTTACTAATAAATGCTCAATAGGAACATTTAAACATGTTTGCCTTATCTGCAACATGTTGCATTTAAAATTTACAACATATTGTATTAGTCAAGTTTACTACTTGTAGCCTAGATTTGCTTAGGCTAGAAAGTTATTTTTCCTGTCCAGAAAGGGAAAAAGCTGTAAAAGTCTCTATTAGAAATGTTGATATCTCTTCTTCCCCGAACACAACTTAAATTAGTTGCTCAAATCTTCTGTTCATTAGAGTAAAAAACTTTCTTAGTGCAATTCCATACAGTTTACTGTGAAATAAATTCCAGGACTTGTGATATATATTTTTAAAAATCATGGTTTATTTTCAAGAAGTTTAAAAAATTGATTGCTTTTTTTTAAGAAAGTGTGTGTGTGTATATATATATATATGTGTCTGTTGGTGTGTATGTGTGTATATTACAGAAATTCCTGACCTTAAAGAACCCAAATATTTGTCTGCCTATTTTAGGCAGCAGTTTAATTTCCTTGAATGACAAGTCCATCCATAAAAGGAAAATTGCAATGCCTTCTGAAATTTCAAACATGTCCACTCATACATAGCCAGAGTCTCAGAACTTTGAACAAATACTCCTGTGATAAATTTCACTCACTGGTTTATTAGAAACAGAAAAAATTGTGATTAAGTCTACTTAGGAGATAAGTTTTGTACATACCAATGCCATAGTACTGACCTCAATAATAGAAGACAGAAAGATTTCATGCTGCAGCTATTTTTAGTGTAATTTTGCCCATTTATCACAGAATTCCTCAAAAAATGTTTTGCATAAATGCATCAAGCCTCTCCACTGAGGAAGCCCAAAAGAGAGTATCATTTTTTATGACTTCTCAGGGCTTCTGTTCAGTAACAGTAATCCCAAAATGAAAAAATAAAAGGAAAAGAAAAAGAGACCTGTTTTGGAAATGCTCTTCGTCGAGCAATTTATTTCATTAAGTAATTAGAATGAAAAATAAGAATGCATTTTCTTTATGTTATGAACTTTAAATTTTAATAGGGCATTTTATTCCTATTTTAAAATGTTTATCAAGATTGATTTATGGAAAAGATGAGGTTGTGCATACAGTACCTAAAGCTAAAAAAAAGTGTGTTGAAACGGCACATTAAGTAGTTCTACTGAATTCAATTTCATCATTCTTCAAATGAATTATCTGCCCCAGTGAGTGATTCTTACTTGAATAATATTTGTAGAAAATTCTTGCATTTCAGTTTACCTCCATCAAGGTCTACTTATTTCCATAATATATAATTAATTTGTGCTGTAGGTGTAGGGAATTAAAAATTTAAAGTTTGACATTAGGCTTGAAATGATCTTTTTTTTTTTTTCCTACATTATGGAGAACAAAGAAGGTGTTTCCACACAGAAAATTCAGTATTGGTCTGAATTCCAGCCTCATCAGACCAAATTCAATAGCTTTTTCTGGCTTTCTAATAAGTGAAAGAAAATTCTGAATCTGGTTTATGGTATATATGCATGAATAGCAGGTGCCAAAACTCAGAGATTTTGCTTTTCCAACTTTCCTTTCTCCTGCATAAATCCTTTCTATGTACATACTGTAACATGACTAAACGTGTTTAAAAAGATAACAGAACCCAGGAAAATGTCTGAATACTGCAAAGTTAAAAACTCAGATTAAGTATTTATAATTTGCATAATTTTTTTTCTTGAGGAATTTTTTTATGATTTCATTGCAAGTCAAGAGACTTTACCTGTGGCATATTGATAAACATCTACCGTAAAGTCTGGATGCTTATAAGCAGACATACGTTTAATCTCTATGTTTTTTCTGTATGTACTAGTGTCAATGTGTAAGACAACAACATCTATGTGGGGGAGCTGTCAGAAATGCCTAAATTCTTTCTGATTTCAGTAAAGTCCCAGGCTCCATTTAGGGGTATTTATGAGAGTGCAAACCTGAAAGTTTGAACTTTTGAGGAAAATGAATCTATGACTGTATTACTCTGAGTCTTCTTTTCAGAAATAACATTAAATGAACAACAGAAATTCCAAAACCAGAGTGTGCTGCTTTATGAGTTGCTCTGTAATTCTTTAAATCTAACTTTTAAAGTATAAATAATTTTTTGATATTGTTCATTTTAATGAAAATATCTTTAAAATATCTCCAAGCAAAATACTTTGGACAATTGTAGAAGAAAAATATATTTGTTTACAGAATTGTAACCTTGCTAAGGAAGCCTTAACAATAATATGAATGGAAAGGAAATAGATTTGATTTTTCACAAAAATTTTCTTTGTACCATTAGGCTAGTGGAGAAACAGAGAAGAGTATAGCATTTGAGAAAGCTCTTGTTGCCAATGAGAAATACATCAGACACAGAGGAGCTGAAGAAAGTGGAGCCTTTTATAAATTCTATGACAATGACAGAGAACATGAATGCTTGATGAACTATTTAAAAATGTAATCGTACAAAAAGCAAAGATTTCTAAATAGCCTCCTAAATAAACAACCTGGTTGTCAGAAACATGTAAGATCCAGAAAGTCTCATTGATCTCAATAGTTCCTTTCTCATTCCACATGAGGAGGTAGACTTTTTTAAAAAATCACCATGGCCATATGAACTTTAATTTATTGTGCATTCTTCTACATCTTTTTCATAATTTTGCTAATTCAACTCCTTGTAAGACTCTGCTTTCATTAAGGATATTTGTATGGTCATTTGCAAATGCTCTGCAAGATTTATTACTAATAGTTATACTGCACTCACATATTTATTTGCACCTACAAAACTGCTGCTTTGAATGGGAGAATTAACTAATTTTATGGCACCTTTTTGTTTTTTGGTTTTTTTTTGGGGAAATGCAGAATAGCTAATAAAATCAGATAAACCAGAAGATTGTCAAAGATAATGTAAGCTATTAACTATTGAGAAATGGAGTGTGGCTGTTACCCCACGAGACTGGATCTCTCACCAGGGACCTTGTGGCAATGCAAAGTTTTGAGAAGACAGTATGTAAGATTCAGCTCATCCAGCTATAGGTGATGAAATAAAATTGGTCATATCCAGAAAGTGCCTACTTTATTTATTCACTTTAAAGGACTCTTAGGTGTACATTTGCCTGCATGAATCATACCAATTTTGTAGATATTGTTTTATTTCTGGATTTCTTTCCAGCTATATTCTAGTAGTGAAATAAGCATGGTTTAGAAAAAATAAGAAGTAAAACATCATCATAGCTATTGCTTTCCATACTCTTCACAATTTTCATGAGTTCCAAATACAACTTAAATGGCTAAAGAGGCGTGCTATAAATATAAAACAGTCTACAAATGGAATGGAACATGTGATACCATTCAGATACGTGTAAGTGCCAGACATGTTACTTGCAATCATAGTCACAAAGACACAGACAGAAGCTGAAGATATCAATAGTCCTGGAACTATGCTGTTTTCTTTGAGAATGCTTCTTGCATTTCATTGCCACCCAGATTGCACTCTTTTCAATAGGAAATATGATTATTGACTGCATTCTAGGCAGTCTATGCTAGGGCAGTTCACTGCCCTTCCTTGTCATTTTAATGTTAGCAAATGCTGTTCTTAACAACATATGCCTTTTGTCAGGAACAAATCAGCTTAATTGTCGTCCTAATCCCCCTCTGGATTTTCCACTGAGGTTAAGCATGGAAATGAAAACTCACAAATGTACCTGACTATGATATCTTATGTGCTAACTATAGCATGAAGTCACTGAAATTACAAAGACTAGTGAACAGTATTATTTTCACGCAGTATCGAATGAAATCTAAGTGCAATTCTCTCTGTTTTATTCTGTTGCAAATACAACATTTGCATTTGCAGTGCTTGTTTTGGACACTCTCATCTGAGGCTGAAACTTTGCCTGATAGAAGTTTTAATGAAGACACACTTGTATTTCTTTTTAATCTATCTGTTTTGTGAAATTAAAAGAATCCTTCCTAAGTGTTTACACAGTTTTATCCACCGAAGTTTTGAAATGCCTTGCAATCAGTAGTGTATTTTTAAATCTTCATGTATTCTTTAAGATAGAAAAAAGCTTTTTCTATAATTCACATTAATCTAAGAGGTTGTCAAAACAAAACATAAATTCTGTTTCAAAATTTGCATTAGATTAAACTCTGTTTGAATTAGGAACTGACTCCCAAGGTAATGTTCAGTTGCTTTAAGCACTTACTGCTATTTGAAATACCTGATTATAGCAGGGATATCTGCAAAGGCTCAGAAGATAAGACTGAAGATCTGCTGGTGACTTGCAACCTTTTGAACTGGCTGCAGAAAGTAAAGGACATACCCAAATGCATCTGAAAAGGTACTAAGCTGCTCAGGTTATATCAACAGAGACTGGGCAGTCTTGGACACGACAGTATATCTTGAGAAAATTAACAAGCTCAGAAAGCTGTGGGTTTTTTGCCTTTATTTTTTTTTTCCCAAATCTTGAAAATTACTCCTAACTAAGCCTTAGTGCCAAACAAGGATTACAAAGGAAGAGTAGATTTTTGTAATGAGGAAATCTCAGGATATGAGTATGTCAATTTGGGCTATCTTGTGATAGTGTGTGAAAATTACAAGCCTGACAAAGTCACAACGCAAATTGTTGAAAACCAAATGTGATTAATTTAAGCTATTGACACCTTAAATGAACTAAGGTTTCTAAGAATTAGTTGAAGGAAAGTTTAATAATTAGATCTCTTAGTTTGTAAGAACTTTGGCAGTATGACAGATACAAATATAACAGCTGTTTTCTCATCCAGTTTTGGTGTAAGAGACCCCAGAAAGCTGAAATCAACCCATACTGGAAGTATTTTCCTCCTAGAGGAAAACAGTTGAAGAGACAAGGCTTACTGGATTAATTCAAACTGAAATTACAGAAGTTTCTATACTTTGTTGCATTAGTGGTTTAAATATGTAAACCCATATGCAGTTGGCCTTCCTGTTATGTTGAGTAGTGGCTTGGTGTCAGTGCTGTAAAGTTTCCTGATACTTACTGGGAACGTGAAGGCCAAAAGTCTTAGGATTCTGTTTCTTCTGTCTGTTTGGATGTGTGAAGCTAGTTTAGAACAAGATATATCAAGTGTGATAGGAAGTGCTTTTAGTCACTGCAGGTCATTGGAAAACCCTAAAATTACATCATGTGGGTACAACTGATTTGTGATGCAATGTTTTTATTTCCCTCTAGTAAAAACATCTGGAATCAAACTACAACAGGAATAGTTACTCTTACAGAGGTAACAGGATTATAAGTTTCACGGCATAAGCACTGCCTTCTCTCTTAATTTTACATTTTGCTTCTTTTGCTTCATTCTTATCTTCCCTTTTATTTCTTTTATTTTTTATTATTGTGTATGTTTTGTTTTGGTTTGCTTTTTTTTTCTTTTCAACCTCATGTTTAAGATGGTTGCTGTTTTAGAAAGTAGGCTAGGCGCCATGGCAGGGATGAAAAAAGCTATGAAATATGAGGCTGAGGTCCTCAAAACAAATAAAACCCATAAAATGAAGCAAAGTGACCTAATCCAAGTGACCTTTCTTTTAAGTGTAGACTTTATGAAAACAATCCCCTTCTTTGGAAACTTCAGAGTGTGTTACTGAAATACAATACACATCAGTGAACATCACGTTTGCACTGAATGTGTATTGCGCTGAAATGTAATACACATTGTATTTTCTAGCCAGTGCATGATACAGCTTTGTGCTACCTCAGTGGAATTTAAGGATGAAGTGTAGATTTCACCCATGATCTTGTTACATGGTAGGCTTCCATTTTGTTTTCTGTTGCAAATTCAGGTGCCTATTTTACTATTAAATATTTCATGTTATAATAAAAAAATGTTGTTTGATTTTATCTTCATACTTTAACAAAAGAGTTAAGCGAGATGCTAAGATTGTCAGTCCTTAAATTTTCATAACGAGATGTATGTTTCATAACGAGATGTGTCTACATCTTGGAGGAATTTAGGTTGAGGTAGTGGCAAAAATAGAACCATTTCACTATGTGGCATAAATTTTAGATTTTTATTTGCTAAACTGCATATGCACAGCAGGTGCATAACTTTCTGTTTCATTTTCCATACTGTGACCTACCCATTCACTCACAGAATACACTCACACTAGTCAAGGTCCCTGCCTCTTCGGTCCAGCTGTGGCAAGCACCGCAGAGTCAGGACTACAAACAGTTTAATTTAAACTGGTCAATGTGCATGAGCTGTGAAGGCTTACACACATAGTGGTTCCACCTTGGGTTCAGCCTTTTGCATGGTGTTGGATGGCCATGGATTTGTTCCCATGGAGGGGCTGATAATTTCACTGGTTTTTTCTCACTTTGCTGGTTGTTGGCAAAAGCTGACAATGGTCTCAATGACTACATTACCCAAGCCAATTGCTTTACTTTTCTCCATATCTAAATCCAGGTAACTTTTCACTCAGTTTACTATGACAGTTTGATTTCCTGCCCCAAAATGGGTTATAAATCAAAACTATCCAGACTTCTGTCTCCCAGCATACATTTAAAGAATTAGCAGGGCAGAAGCAGACTGAGCATGTGGAAAAACTTCCCCAGAGCTTTGTTTGTTTTTCTAGCACTGCTGGAGGTAGAGGTAAAATTGGGCAGGTGTGTTTAGAGTATCATTTACCTGAACAGTATTTTCAGTCAGGCTTTACCCCCTGGCAGGGTAACATATAGAGGAAAACCTGGCTGAAGCTAGGCTTTTCCTTCCACATCATCCAAAGGGAACTCCATACCAGCTCACTATTTATTAGATCAGAATATCTGAATGTATTTGGATGTCTGACTTCAGATTTTATAGTTTAAATGTCAAACTTGAGTTTCAGGAACTAAGAGCAAATCACAAGAATCACATTCCAAACGAAAAACACGCCATTCAATAAAGGGTGCCGACTTTGAACTAGCTAACCAGAAGCCTTCCAAAAGGAAGTAATAACACCTTGACATTTTAGTACAAAATATTTGACAGGTGGTCGATATTTTTGTATTTTCATACATCTAACATCCACTTCTGGGGACTACCCAAGAAAAACAGGCAACCCTGTCAGCATGGCACCACTTATGGCAGGGTAATCTTTACTTATGGATAACAAATTTCTCCAGTGTAATAGGCAGAACCGTCTTTTGCTCTTATTCATAGGAGTGCCTGTATCTTTGTTCTTCCCACAACAAAGCTCTTAATTATTTGCCAGTGCAAGGGGAGTTACGGGTTTTAATCACACCTTGTTTTCCCTACGCTGTTTTTAGCATTATATAGCTGACTGCATTGCTTTCATATAGGTTGATTATTTCACTTTCTCACTAACACTAGGGGAAATCAGAAAGAGAGAGCATTGTATTGGGTCTCCCCAAGAAGGAGTTATTTTTTCTCAGAGCAGTCCTCATAGTGCTGTGCTTTGCTTTGGTAGCTAGAAAGGTGTTGATAATACCTGACACTGTTTTGGCTACTGCTGAGCAGTGCTCCACAGCGTCAAGGCTGTCTAACATTCCCCCCTCACTAGTAGACTAGTAGATGGGCAGGATCTCAGGAGGGCATTTAATAGGAACAGAAAACAAAGTCATTGAAAAAGAAATTAAAGTTGTAGGTACTGTGACTTCCTTACAATCTCCTGACCACTGTATTAGCTTAACTATTGAAACTAAAAGCCATGAGGTATGCATCATTATAACAAAGTTGATATTCAAACACACCTCAAAATATTTCAGAAAATGTAATAATGATCTAATACTTTCCCAGCACCTCCAGTTATTCAAACATTTTTATGAATATTTTAGATTTCATATGTTCTAGAAATATGGGGTTCCTTGTGAATGCAAAGATAGTTACTAGAAGTAATGTACAAGCGTATAGGTGGCAATTACGTTTTCTTGAAGTCATGGATGCCTGGTTTTATGATGCTCAGAAGTTATAAACGGAAGTTGTACTCAGCCTGAAAATTCATTAATGACAGAGGTAGGGTAGCATATTGTTGGAAAAGGCAGAATCGAAAATCTTTGCTTACAGTTTCCTCAAAAAACATGTCTGTCACACTGTGGTAATCATATGCTAACTATTAAGATAGAGCATCCATTTAAAATAGAACATCTGTTAAGAAAAAACATCCAACTGTCCTGTCACTTCCATTATTATTTCTTTGAGTGCAGTTCTTAATGTATTTCTTTTAATGAACCAGGCTCGATGCAGGTGTTTTAGAAAATCCAAATGTTTCTATACTCCCTGGGGAAGGTGAAGAGGCATATATAAAATGTGAAGAACTTATTTTGGAGTCTCATTTGATTAGTATAACTGGCCTCTTGGGATGTTAGTAGATACATAATTCTATCCTCTGTTTTCAGGCTCTGAAGATCTTCAGATTAATATCTATGGACAAAATGATATTTGTTTGTTTGTTTGTTTTTTTGTTTTTAAACAGAGATGTGATAAGATATTATTATTGTGCCCTCACTTTCTAAATAAATTTAGATTAACATCCAGTTCATCCAGTAGGTCAATAGGTTCTAATCGACTTTTCCATAAAACATTATTGTAATGCAAGATTTCTGTACTTCCAGTATCATGAAAATCACCAGTATTGAGTAGTTTCCTTGTATACACATGTACAAAATATTGTACTGAGCCCTCTTAAGATCTACTGATTACAGGTATTACGTTTGGCCATGATTTGTAGTAAAGAAATGGTTAGAGGATGTTCGTATGGGCACCTTGTTAACATGTTATTCCCTCTTCAGTCTGGTAGGAGTACCTCTGAAGTACTCCAGGATCAATCAAGTACTCCAGAACAGGCCTTCAAACCTGTTTGTAAACATATAGATTTCCAACTTACATTGGAAACATCCAGAAAGACTTATTTTAATACCTGAATCTGGACTCTCAGTAAATAGCATAAAACTGAATCTTTTTAAAACACACACATTAAAATCTAAATAAATCTGACGATATAGCTCTGTGCAATATGAAAAGTATGGTTCACCATGGAATAATGAAAATCTGTTTCAGTTTTGTAGTTAAAACTCACAGCACAAACCAAAACATAAATCAAAATTGTTTTTTATTTCTTAATAGGGCTGATTGACAAGTAAATTCCCTTCTAACAACTAGACTATGTCCTCCATGTCTTCAGTAGTACTAGGTTCATATTTCTTTCTTCCAAAATGTAGCTGAAGTTTTTATGTTCCTATTCACAAATACTTTACAGATGCTAAATTACAGTGTATGCTAAGAAAATACATATGATGTCCTTATAAACACCAAATGAATTCTTTATGATGAGTGCTATTATAATGAATACCAATCAATTCCATTACAATTAGTGCTATTACAATGAATACCAAAGGAATTCATGATAATCAGCTTCAGTATGCTGAATAAGAAATGAGTTCAAAATGAGAGATTGGAGAAGTGTCTTGAAGCTTTAAGCTTCCTGTGATTTAGTACAGTTTTCTGGTTATTTAATAGTGAAAGGATGACAACATTGCAAATGCTGTCTTCAGAGCAATAAGGTCTGTTTCACCCAGGCAATCTCAAGAGATGTGGCTGCATGGGAGAGATTTTTAGCAGTTCTTCTGGGACAGCATGCAGAGAGAGGAAGAAAAGGATTATTCAAGTGCCTCCATGGCCTCACTCTGTCCCACACTATACTCAGGTGGAAAGAGAACTAGTATGTATGTGTATTAAAATCGTTATAGCTGCTTGGAGGAATAGGAAAACAAGGGAATATGTGTTAAGAGTGCTCTGTTTAAAGCATGTTGCCTCTAGGTAGTGTAAATCATGAGTAATTTAATTAAACTTCTGTAAGAGGGCAACATCTAGCACTCAGAGGTACTGAAATCAGTGAGTTATCAATCCTATATAATGCAATACTAATGCAATTCCTTGAAAACTGAGGTAATGACTGAAAGTCTGAACAAAAAAATTAAGCTTTCATTTGCATACAATTTTCAGGTTTAAGCTGGTAATTGTAGGAGGATATGGCATGTAAAATGCAGTTTCTTAGTGTTTCAGGTTTTTTTTAAATGGCAACAGAAATGAATGTCTTTAAGCAAAACTCTACCATGTTTTGGATAATAATGTATTTTTTCTAAAGGATATAAGAATGTATAGGATCATTGACAAGATTATCATTGTTTGACAAAGAAACTTTACAAGATTTCTAAAAGAATTTCCCTGCAGTGTTCTTTCTATTTCAGCGGTGCTTGACATTCCCTTTTGTTTCTGTGGATTTAATTTTCCTAAAAAGAACTGAAAATACTTTCTGCAATGCCATTAGTTTAGCTACACCAGAGAAAATACTTGTCTGTTCTGTATAGTTATGGCTGCTATTCATTAGCTGCAGTTATTATTATTTTCTAAAATGATTGGCTTCCATGGTACCTGTGGCTAAAATCGCACATTCTTGTCAATCCTGGAGATAATTAAACTCTCATACAAACTAGTGCCTGTTTATCCAATGCTTGTTTGTTCCACATGTTCCTATTACGTTCCTTCAGAGTCTATGCTTTCTTTAAAGAAAACTCATGTATCTGTGTTTACATTTGTATCCATCTTCATTATCCCAGATGATTTTTCTGAGAATCAATGTACAAATAAAACTTAGAAAATGTACTCAGGATTTTCTTTCCACACTCATACTTTTATTTCATGTTTTCACACTTAAAGGAATTCTGTTACATAAAAACCATCACAAAACATTTATAAGATGTAATTTTCAAGATTATGTGAACTCCCTGATGTGGGGAATGGCCCCTTGATTAAGATCATAATTGAGATACCATAACTTATCCCTCCTGGCATTATAAAATGAGGGAAAACATCATGCTCAAAGTGAACTGAGCAGACAAGACCTTTAGATTGACTTTTATCAAACAGAAGGCTTAATCTGCACTGTGACATGTCTTAACAATTCCCAAGAGTTTCATCACATAAGTCTAATGGCCTAGTTTTACCTTTAAAGGAGAATATGTCATCTCTGCAAAAAAAAAAACCAACCAAGACAATTCTTCATTGAAATATTGGTAGGATATGAAACTATCTTCTTTGTGCCATAGCTCTTGTTCTTTTAGTTTGTGCCAGTGTAGGAGCAGAGCAGAATTTAACTGGTAAAAAATAAACCAAACCAAAACCCACAAAATCCCTCAACCAAAAACAAAAAAACCCCAAAACCAAAACAAAACAAGAGCTATGAGGTGTTTGACTACTACTGAGGAGTAGTTACATAATTTTAGAAGAAAATAAAGGTTTGATAAAAGCTCTTGATAAAATTCGTAAGACTGAAGTTGTACCTTAAGTTTCACTAAGATCTCAGGACTTTTGGAAGCTGGGATAAAGCTAGAATTAAATACTGCTAGATGATTGCCTCTTTGTAAGGTAACTCGCAGCAAAATTTCAAGTTAATGCTGAAGGAAACTGAATAACTCACATGTTCTGGTATAGAAGTATTTTATTGCACCGGGAGGAGAACATATTGCAAACTTTTAACTAATGGGATAGGAGTAGCTCTATGTGGGAGGTGAAATATTCTAAAATAAAAGTGATTGGAAATGTTCTTATATCTTGGGGAAATTATGGTTCGTAAATGTACATAGTAACAGAATTGCTATATGCCAGTAACTCTGAAGCAAGGGAATGGCTTTGATAGTAGAACTGTGTTTCTATGTTCTCGTAAACTTCTGTATTTCTGTTGCTCTTGTCAGATTGAAAAATATAGTATGTGGCCTTTTTGTTCCCATTGTTTTCCTTGATAAGTGAAAAAGTGCATAGAGGTACATTTTTCCTTCCTCTTTCCTCAGTCAGTGGAATTTGTCTCTATAGCTAGACAAGCATAAGTATCAAAACACATGGGATCAGTATGACTCTGGGATCCCAGGAAAGGATTGCTTAATGATTAATTTATCCTACTGTGTGCATCTTGTTAGTGAAAATTACACCATGGGATGACAGCTACCTACTGCAGGTTCAGTCTGAGGAAGAAAGGATTGCCTGCCCTCAAACCTCTTAAAAATAGATCTCTTGAAAATGTATCATAGTTCATGACACTCTGTTAATGATAGTACCATAAATTACTCAAATGGCAATGCCCAGAACTTGTAATTGTCTCTGTCAATCAGTATCTGCTATCCCAGTAGAAATAGGATGGTTTAACTTCTCCTAATACCACTTTGAAAAAAACGCCAGTGAAAAAAATAAATGGATAAATAAAACCACAGAAAATTTAACTGGCATAACTCTACCAGATCATGAATTAGCTGACTCAAACTTTCAACATAAAAATATATCGATAAAAAATAATCCTCATATTGTAATGCTAGGTTTCCTAAGCTCTGTGGGCATCACAGACTTTACACCACATAATTTTATGTCCTGGTTTCAGATGGGATAGAGACAATTTTCTTCCTACCTGCTGGTGCAGTGCTGTGTTTTGGTTTTATTCTGAGAACACTGCTGATAACACACCGATGTTTTAGTTGGTGCTAAGTAGCACTTACCGTGATCAAGGACTTTTTCAGTCTCATTCTCTGCCAGTGAGGAGGGAAACAAGAAGCTGGGAGGGGGCAGAGACAGGACACTTGACCCAAACTAGACAAATGGATATTCCCTACCACAGCACATAATGCCCAGTATATAAACCCTTCTGATCCATCTACTCTACCTCAAGCCCTTTACCTTCATCAGCGCATCTAAGGTAAGAAACCACCTGGGCCTCCAAGCCATTGACCATTGCCTTGGGAGCCATGTAATCTCACTTGATATGCTGCAGGTCTCTCCTGACAGTGTCTTGGATAAATCTTCACCTGTGTTTTTTTCTCATAAGATTTTAAAAGTAATAAACAAACAGCAAGGTCTAGATTTAGTTGCTGATCTGTAGGCACATCAGTCTACTAGAGTCTGAGATTGTTTCAATATTCTACCTGGCCAATGTTACTGAAGAAGGGCTAATGCTTCCCACAGATTCTATCTGCCACATCTGTCAGCTCTTTATGTCACATTTGCCATCCCATTCTAGATATTTCAAACACCTTGGAGTGCCAAAAATGGCATTTGAATCATGAACATTTAGGAAATGAATCAGTCCTCATATCACTGAATAGCTCTCTGATTTAAATTGATAGTAGGGAAGATGCAGATGCTTAAATACGGCATCTAGTGACATTCTGGATGCTTCATGCTGATGTCCATCTGCCAATTATAATGGACACAGGTCCCATATGTTCTGGGTCCTATCTGCCAGTACCATTAGGGCATTCCTGATACATGCAGTTATCTCAGGTGATACTAGGCAAATTAATATATCCCTAGATCTCCATGCCTATACTGGAAATTAAGTATAGGCATATAAACTCAGCACATAAACACATTTTAATTTACATTTCTAATTCTAGGCTTGAATCCCAGCTCTCTGGTGTGTGTGAGATGGATTTGGTGTTCACATCCACAGTGTGAGAAACAGGATGTTTTTATACCAAAGTATACACGGTATGAATGCACATGATGTTTGAGGTAGCCTTTTCTTTGAACAGTGTGGAAGTTCTCCAAGATACACTCATTGGTTTAGTAAGCAGTGCTTAAGTCCAACACAAAGATAATGTAGACACACATATACTAAACTGAGTGGGAACTGTGCCAGAATTTCACTTCAGAGAGAATGTGCTAATCTTCTGAAAAGTATGTGCTTTTTTCGGATTGCAGCCAAAAGGGTAGAACTGAGCTTGTAATGTGTGACAGAATTTTATATAGTTACACCTGTCAGAACTGTATGCAATAAATGGATTAGTTTGCTATTATCACAAGGGGAATTTAAGAAGAGCAGAAGAGTGTTTTTTTCATTTTTTTTATCCAGTGCTAAATGAACATCTATACCTCTGAGCACTGGGTCAGGCTGGGATGAAGTTAACTTACTGCGTAGCAGCCCAAATAGTGCCAAAATTTGGATTTCTGACTTAAATAGTGTAAAGAACTCACTAGTGTTTTGGCTGTTGCTGAACAGTGCTTGTTACACAGCATCAAGGCTTTTTCTTTTTCTCACTGTGCCCTGCCTCCCTCTTTCCATGATGGGAATGAGGATGAGAAAAAAAATTGCAAGAAGACAAGGCTATTACAGATGATGTGAAATGACCAAAGGTATATTCCATACCACATGACATTGAGCTCTGAAATAAAAGCTCCAGGATAGGAAGAGGCATGGGGGACATTGGTGGTTTTAGTGTTTGCCTTTTCAAAGACCTGTTTGCCAGGAAGCGGCTGGACATCTCCCTCCTGATGGGAAGCAGTAAATTAATTTATTTTGTTTGATTGTGCACACATCTTTTGTTTCACCTATTAAACTGTCACTATCTCTATCCATGTGTTTTCTTGTCTTTGTTCATTTTCTCCCTGTCCTTCAAGAGAGGAGAGGGAGCAAGCTGCTATGTGGGTGCTTGGCTGCTGGATGGGGTCAACCCATTGCAGTCTGGGATTCCTTGCCATAATCCTGTCCCTAGTGTGGCATGTCCCTAGCTCAATCATGAACAGCAATCTTATTTTAGTCTGTTCTCAATAGAAAGCAATTACATGAAAAGCATACACTAACACGACTTGAGCAGCTGGCAAGAAATATTAAATACTTTTCTGTAATTTTCTTCGTTATAATTTCACAGCCAGCTTTTATTGCACCAGTGTTAAACTCAGCAAAGTAACTGTCACCTTGATAAAAGCAAACATACAGTTCTTCCTAGGAGCTATTTTTCTCTATGGAAACATTTCGCCCATGACATCATTTGGAACTGTGAAACATGCTCACATGGTCTGTCTTTGCACCTCCATAGTCATACCACTAGCAATGACACTTTCAGAAATCAGTAACTGAATTAGTTTGAAAGTGTGGGATCAGCTGCAGAAGTATGTAGGGAAAATAGTCCAATTCTCCTTTCACTGCCTTCAGTCCCTCATCTTCTCAGGATGAATTCCAAATGTGAACACTGAGAGCTGCTGAATTCCTGCCAGCTGAAGCACAGCAGAAGACAATATTTGCAAAGTGTGAAAGGAAACCAGTGAAAAGCAGTCCAGATATCGGTGGGAGTGGGAATAGAGGGATGTGAAAAAAAAGTGCCATTTCAGGCACGGTTATGGTGCTGCAAAGTCTTTTTCTGAGCTGAACTAAACATGCTTTTAAAGATGCCATGAAGCTATGTAAACTATCCATAGGCCACAATGTCTTTCTTGTTGGAATGAGTTTTGAAATGAGCTTAGTTCAATTCATTAGCCTTTTGTCACATTTAAACTGTCACAAATCTTTCCATTATGTGGGAAATTAGTTTACCTACTGGTGAAACAGAGAGATGAAACATAAGAATTGTGTAACTAGAAGTTGGACTCTGCAGAAAAACTGACAGGATTGCTTGATAACATAGATGAACTTCTCTGAGGATTTGTAAATCCTTCATTCAATTCATGCTGCTGGGCAGGAGCAGGTGCACTGTTCTGACATGAAACAAGATTTCAAAGGTTTAGTGTTTGAATGGAAGACCAGGCTTCTGTACATTTCAAGCCCCTTGAAACCCCACTACTAATTATCTCCTCTCTAGAATGCTCTGACTTTTTGGCAATGACTAGAAAAAGTCTGATTAGCATAATGAGTAATGTACGTAGTGGAGGACCACCTAGAAAATAATTAGTAAATTACCATGATGGAATTTTGAAACATACATCAGTATATAGTAGAAAGGTACAAAAAAAAAAAAATTATTATTTTAAAGTTGGCTTTTCATCATAATTAGCACATAGTGATAGGTACTAGAAGCATGAACATAATGAAGATGCTGGTTTTCAATGGCAACTGAAATTTAAATTAAAATCTATCTATCTGTTCAATTGCTAGAGCTAATAACATAATAAAGGGCCTTAAATATGAATCAGTTGTTAGTGAGTACAAAGCTGACATACACTTGCTGATCTGAAGTAACTTATTATATAGATGCAACTCAGCCCAAAGCAAATATAATGTAATTCAAGTTAACATAGCCACTAATGGAAAAGGAATACTCTCAATTCAATTATCTTGTATTTGCCATGAGCTAGGAGCACAAACACGCATATTTATTGCAGATTAGTTAATGTGTGCTTTTACTTAGGATAACTTGTTCATGCTCCCCAGCCTTAAGTTGCATTTGTGGCATAGTATTCAGAACTTATTTATAGTCAAGGTGCTTCCTTTTTCCTTTATTTCCTTTGGCTTTTTCTGTTTAAAGTTATATATACCCAAGTGAAAACTGTATGAGGTTTATCATATGTATTAAAATATTTACAGTTCCATAATATCATTATTAAATTTCTGAATTTATCAGAAAAGGCTGCTTCTTCTTCATGCAATCATCTTAAAATATTTTGCTTGTGAAAATTAAAAAAAATATTCAAATTATTTGACCTACCTACCAGTACGATTTTCTGCTGAAAACAATAAGATGGTTAATAATGCAAGAAAATATTTTTAATATGCCCATCCTAATGTGGCCTTATGCACACAATCCTTAGAAATGGTCCCTCCCATCATAAGAGAAGACCAGGTTTGAGACAGGCTGAGAAACCTAAACATACATAAATTCATGGGACTAGATGAGGCGCATCATAGGGTCCTGAGCAAATTGTCTGATGTAGTTGTTGAGCCACTTTCCATCATATTTCAAAAGCTGTGGTAGTCAAGTGAAGTTCCCAGTGACTGGAGAAAAGGCAAAATTGCATGCATTTTTAAAAAGGGTATAAAGGAGAACCCTGGGAACTTCTTACCAGTCAGCCCTACCTCACGCCTGAAACAAATCCTCCTGGAAGATATGTCAAAATGTATGTTAGAAAGGGAGGTCATTAGAGACATCCAACATGGCTTCATCAAGGGCAACTTGCACTTGACTAATCTAGTGGCTTTCTACAATGGAGTGACAGCATCAGTGGACAAGGGAAGAGGAATGGATTCAAGAAAGTAGATTTATGTTGGATGGTGATGAGTGGGGGTGATGAGATGGTTGCCCAGAGAAGTTGTGGATGTCCTGTCATTGGAAGTGTTCAAGCTGAGGTTGGACAGGACTTTGAACAACCTGTTGAGGTTAAAGATATCCCTGTCCATGGGGGATGGGGAGGGTGGGGATTAGAATAGACGAACTTTAAAGGTGTGTGATACTATGCATCTACTATTATATGGTTCTATCATTCTATGAAACCATCATAAATAGTTACCATTTGCTTTGGCAAACTCTAAATATTGTAAGAAACATAACTTCCACTGATACATTTCACCAGTCTACAAGGCATTCTCAAGACTGGCAGCTCTCTGAAAAAGTCAAAGCAATATGAAAGGATGTAAAATTTTTAAAATTTTTAAAATGAGATGAGGTTGTTTCTTGTGTTTGGTGGTGGACTGACAGATGGCTGATGAAAGAATGCAGATAGTAAGAGTGAATGGGTGCATTTCAGGAAAGAGAAATTGGAAAAAGTCAGAAAGCGGAGGAAGGGCTATAATAAAAATAACACTTACAAAAGTTGTTCTGGAATTGAATTGCCCAGAATTTTAATTTTTTCTAAAAATTATTTTTATTATATTTTTATGTAAGGTATTGAAACAGAGCAAAAGAGACACATTGGAAATGTAGAAAGGAAAAGAATATGAGAAATAAAAGGATATAAAGTGTGGGATTTTTTTCAGCTGTTTTGAACTAATAATTTTCTCCTTCTCATTTACACATATGTAAAGGAAATTTTGAGATGGGGTAATGAATTTGTATAAAACCATTGTGACTTTTTGTATATATAAAAAATGAAACCAAATCACAGACAATCTGGTAAATTAGAATGTCTTTTCTTGATGAATGAATCTTCTATGAAACACATTAGCTGAAAATTGTTCAATATTTTCAAAGTTTGCCTACATACTTCAGTAAAGTACAAAAATTGCTTCATTTGTAACTTTAAAGGTGACTGTCATCATGCTCTATTGCTTGCATTTAGGGAACTTGAAGTGTCAAAAGAAAAAGACTCCAATACCATGAGAATGAGGTTCCCCAAAAAATCCTCCAATATGGTGAAAGCACGTAGACTATAAAATCCTGTGTTAAATAGGAAGAAAACTTATTTTTATGCGCAGAAAATGCTCACATATAAAAGTCTGATTTTGCAGAATCAGTGCATGTTAAAGGAACAGACCTAACCTGCCTTTA
The DNA here is from genome assembly GCA_009867235.2 of Psittacus erithacus. Taxonomy (NCBI): domain Eukaryota; kingdom Metazoa; phylum Chordata; class Aves; order Psittaciformes; family Psittacidae; genus Psittacus; species Psittacus erithacus. Next base: position 22,072 of record WYDI02040298.1, read on the forward strand.
CAACAGCATATTTGGAGACAAAATCGTCTCCAGTAGGCAAAATGAGGGATTTTATCCCCTGAGCTTCAAAGGTTTTATTCATCTCTGTGATAAACACAGTTATGATTCGTGTCAGAGTGGAATATGGTGTGGTCATTGTACCCTGTGTGGATTTGGCACGG
>WYDI02040302.1:0-26938 GCA_009867235.2 Psittacus erithacus
AGCAGCCTTCCAGTATCTGAAGGGAGCCTATGAGAATGCTGGGAAGGGACTCTTCTTCAGGAACTGTAGTGACAGGACAAGGGGTAATGCGTTCAAACTTAAACAGGGGAAGTTTAGATTGGATATAAGGAAGTTCTTTCCATATATATATATATATATATATATACCACCAAGTAAGGGTGGTGAGGCACTGGAATGGGTTGGCCAAGGAAGCTGTGAATGCTCCATCCCTGGTGGTGTTCAAGGCCAGGCTGGACAGAGCCTTGGGTGGCACGGTTTAGTGTGAGGTTCCCCTGACCATGGCAGTGGGGTTGGAAGTGGATGATCTTAAGGTCCTTTCCAACCATAACTATTCTATGATTCTATGATTATAATGTCTGATTATGGAAATAGCTAGAAAAATAAAGCAGTCTATAAGAGCCACTCTGTCTTGCACTCAATACAGCTCCTTGAGCAGGCCCTCAGAAGTCTCTGTAGAAGTTGTGGATGCTCCTGAGTATTGTGCAGTTCCTAGAGGTGTTATGAAAGAAGTCCGTTGTCTTCAGTGCAACTTCTTTTGGAGAAAAGTACTGATTTTTGTTTGTTTGCTTCTTGTTGGATTCTTTTTTTTCTTTCTTTCTTTTTTTTTTTTTTTTAAGAGTACTGTTATTTAATTTAGTTCCTTAGAGCTACTTACACATGGGATGCTGCTCTAGTGTACAGTTCCCAGGTAAAACTTCCCTAATGTGTTGACCAGCAGAAACTGTCCATGGAGGCAAGGGTCATGTAAAGCTGGGCTTTTTAATTGTGTGATTTAAGGTTTCCATTCTGCTACTTCCTCTGCAAGTCACTGGAGAAGGGAGATAAATTTGACAACTAAATTTTCTGATATTTATTTTTTAGATGTATAAATTTTCTATTACTCAAGGAAATGAGAGACAAGGAGTTGCTGTTGTTATTAGTGAGAAAACTGTAATATCTGTATTTCAGTGAAATGTAGTGCTGTGATGTGTAACAAAATTTAAGGGTACAGAATATGTCTGACATCCATTAAATAGCATTGTTTCTGTTAGTGTGTAGTAGACAGTCATGTTGTGCTATAAGTTGTTTATGGTTCCTTTGTTTTGGAGTGAAATATCAAAGCTGTTAACAGACAACAGTGCAATCAAACAACATATCACTTCTTAGACCTGTGGTTGAAAGGGGAATATATCCCCTTTACTGGGTAAATTGAGAGTTTTGTAGGTTTAAATTTTTGAACACAGTGTAGTGTTTAAATTGCTGTAAAGCTCTGTAAATGTTGTTTAAAACTGATAGACTGTGTTGTCAAGTGAAACTTGTAGGTTATGCCAAAGTGATGTAGAGAAGTACGCCTAATTGTCAAGGGATCTATTTTCTTGCCTATTGATTTCTTTGGCTGAAATTGAAAGGAGCAATATGCAATTGAAAAGGCTTGACTGTTCTTTCTAAATATCAGTTTCAGAACAGCCTCCACTGTTCATATTAGTTGATAATACTGGGACTGCTTTAAGATCTTCCTGTAGTCTAGGCATAAGTGTGGCCATAGAAACATACATCTTAAGTAAGTTGCTTTTCATTAATAGAATTAGTAGACCTTGTTAAATTCTTTTTTTAGCTAACTCCACAATGCATTGTTGACTAATTTCCAACAAACAAATAGTTGCTAATATCCTTATGATTTTTTATTTTTATTTTTTTGAGAATAGTGTTCATATGCCTGCCTGAAGCCTTAATTTTCAGTAAAAATTAAATAACCAAGTCTGGCTTTGGGGAAACCAACTTGTTTCATTGACCTAAAGGTTTGTTTTACCTCATGATTTATCTCTAGAGTTTCAGGCTTACATTTCCCTTAAACTGGAAGAGAAAAAAAAATGTGTTTTTTATGTATATCATTGAATTTTTTATGAAGATGGGTGAGCTCTTGTGCCCTCATCATTATATGTGTCAGTATATTATTCAGAGGATCCCCAAATATTTTGATTCTACTTTCATGAGACTCACTAAAATTCTATATAAGTCCAGTCCTTTTTCCTGAAGGTGCAATATGAATGTTTCTATACCAATATATGTGGTTAGATCAAAACAGGCTGGGTTTTACTAGCAACTTGCTTTATATATGTTATCTGTAGATGCTTTAGTCATTCTATAATTGCAGTTAGAGGGAGACATCAGTTAATTACATACGTAGTAGTGGTTAACTTTCTGTTCTAAGTCATGTAATGAGTAATAATCTGGATTTATATAAGGTAATGAAGTATGGGTTTGTTTACTTAATACAAAATTAAAGAAATGTCTATGAAAATTAAGTCTATTTTGTACACCTATGTAATTGAAGTCAAATATGGCTGTAGGATTCTAGATTATGATGTAGTGATGTCAGTTAGTATCAGTAAAAAGTGGTTAGTACAAAATGGAAAGTGCAGAGAAATTAAATGAAGTTTTCCTTTTTAGGTGTGTGTTCTCTTTTCTGTGTGTTAGCTGTAAGCCAGTGCCCTATGTCCTGGCTGTAAGTCCAGGGCTTCACCCTTGTCTGTTATGGAGGCATAAAACCAAGGCCCGGAATAGTTGTTGCTACTTACAGTAATTGCACTGTAGAGGCGGAACAGGTACTGATTGGATATGTATATTTCACCAGTTTAAAATGGCACAAGAGACCTATATTTCTATTTGATTTCTGGTTTAATTCCACCATTATAGGCTAGATTACATGTTTATTAAGCATAATAGGATAAACCCCTGATAGTAAAGAATTAAGTGAACCCCTAAACCCTCAAATGTTAACATCAGCTTCATGTTTCTGACTGATGGGAATCAGAAAGTCATGTGTGTGCAGACGAACATCCATATAACTGCTGGTGTGAATCAGTCTCTGAGGCCATGTGGTGCTAGATGCTGTCAGAGCACAGCTCAAAGTAGTTCTTTCTGTTGGACCCTGATGTATGTCTCAGCAGAGACAAACTATATCAGATTCATCCCTACTAAACAGGTTCGAACAACTTCTTTTAAGCAGGTTTAAAATTGCTTTAATTTGTTCTGGTGGATGCAACAGAACCTCCTTGACACCTAGGCTCATCTAGAAGCAAAACCTTACTGCTACAAGAGTGAATTCCTTTCTAACATTTAGAATATTTTATACAAATACCCACTTTTTTTTTTTTCCTTTTTTTTATTTTTGGCTCTGGTTTATTCAGTATAAAGACTTGACTGCTTCTTGAATATCTTTGGTTTTTTTTTCTTCAATCTCAACTGAAGTGCTAAACTGATTTTTTTTTTTTTTTCCACACTAATAGCTACATTTGCATTCTGAAAGATGTAGAATGCATAGCCATTATCCAGTGAACTTATGTAAAAGTTTAATAACTCAACAGCTTAAACTTTCACAAAATCATACCATTAGTTTTAAATTGTACTTTTGACATCAAATAATGTTATGGTAAGCAATTGTATATGACTGGAAATGATTTAATTTTTCAGAGTTGGAAAAGATAATCTTGCTATAAGTAGGGAAAAAAACCTGCAATAGTCACAAGTGGATTAGAAAACATGGAAATGTTTTGTTTGTTTCTTTTGGAAAAAGAAGGGATATCGTAATTATATAAAAACTGTAAGTGAGATTTATGTATTCATAATTAATGAATTCACAGACTGATACTAACGAGCAAGTTTATAAAATGTGCCATTGCCTTTAAAAGAAGAACTAAGCATGGAATCTAGTTCTCTTGCCTTCAATTTTTCCCTTGATTTCAGGAAACCATTTGGCAAAATCAAACCTTTTATTACAGGGCCTTGTGTGTATTTACAGTCCATTTCGTCTCTATAAAATGTAAATTTCACTCAACTGCAGGAACGGAATTTCTGTTATTTGTATTTATTAAATGGATTCTTGGATGCTAAAGTTTTAACTGTTAATAGGAGGTCATCGGAGCCTGAAAATATAATTGTTACATTAATGAATTATGTTATGGAATACTTTTTTTCCCTGAAAGCTTGCATATTAGGAAATAATGGGATTTTTTTTGAAGGTATATTTGTTATGAAAAGATATAACCTGTGTATAGATAGATTAAGCTTCAAAGAAAATTGAAAAGCTCAGTTGTATGTGGGATAGAATCAGAGATAATTGACCAAGAAAAATATCTCCGAAGCTTAATTTTTTTGTTTTAGTATTTTTATTGGTGATGTTACACAACAGTAAGGCCTGTTGGGTAGCTTAGAAAGTTATTTTCTAAAAAGAATAAAGTGTACAGAGCATATTACTGGGTTCTATCTAAAACTTCCTAAGAAGGTCAACTAAAACTTCCTAAAAAGGTCAACTAAAACTCTGGGAATGTTCCATATCTAGACAAAGCATTTGCAGCTTAAGCCCACCTTTAATGATTATTGGTTAAAACACCCCAAGGGTGCCATATGTAACCTTTAAGGACAAGAAGCTGTTATGCAGGCTTTTACTGAATTGTCAGTTTGTGGATTTAATTCTTTTGCTGTTGAAATATTTTGCAAAAGTAAGCAATGCTGGCTGTGACAATTACAGCTTTATGTTATTATATAGTAGTTTTGTTACTTAGTGGAAGTTGATGGAAAGATCTTTATCAATGAACTTTGACAATTAAGAAAATATATTTAAGAATTTGTGCCATCTGACTTAACGTTTTTTATTGTGATGGTCAACAAGATGCTGATTTGGCTGAATTCTTGGATAAGGCTTGTAAAAGAGATTACGTAAAACTTAAAATGCAATGGAATTAATCACTCAACAAAGTTAGCATTCTGTATTTATTTCTGCAAATTATTTGTCAGTTATTCTCAAAGAGACATAAATAAATATTTTTAACCTTGCAGTTGTATCTTAGAGTTGAAAGCAAGCAGTTGTGCAGTTCTTTTCAATATCCTTGAAATCATCTCTATGTTTTAGATAATTTTTGCAGGAGATTTTTGGAATTATATAGAGTTCCTTTTCTAAATGAATCATTAGATTAAATCAGGTGTTTATTTGTCAGCAGAGAAAATCAGAGGCAATTGGAATATTTAAGATAAACACTTGATAATTAGTGTAATTGTAACAGATTTCTCTGTGTTAAAAGGGTAGTTAATAGCGCCTGTATTTTCTGTTCTAGATTTGGGCTTTTTCCACAGTGCAAAAGCTCTGGTAACCTGAGGTATACACAATTACTGCTTTGTGCTTTACTTCCTTCATAGACCATTTGTTCCAGCAGTACTATAAATTTTGATAGGCAGTTTGGTTTATTGCACTCAACTGAAGAAAGGATTCATATAACTGCAGGTGATGAGTGTGTTTTTGACTTGTTACCTGCAAGCAACTAGGTATCTGTTGTTTCTCTTCCTGACCAGTGTAGACTGAAGTGAAACTTTGGAAAGCACACTAATATTTGCAAGCACATACATTAAACTGTATCTTAATATATAGATGCCAACTTTTTGTACTCACATGCATATGTTTATGCATAAGTATTTATATAAATATCTGTGACAATCGGAAAAAAGACTAAAACAATGACCCACTCTCTTGGAATGGAGACAGACTTTGGCTTGCTGAGTCAGAAAATGTAGATGTTATGCACAGTTAAATTTTATGGCTCAGCTTCCAGTTTTTTTGAGGAAGAAAATTCTAAAATTTGAATGAATTATCACACTAACTTAGAGTGACTATTTTCTGCATAAATTGTGAAATTGATATTGTTTCAAAATTGAATTAAATATTTTTGCAAGTTCATAATTACGTGCACTGAGGAATCTTGATGCAAATAAACATGAATAATATCTTATTTTCTATGGTTTTGTTGGAGAAAGCCCTTACAAAAGCTACAAGGTGAAGATATTTTTTTTTTTTGAGTGTGTACGTGGACATAAACAAGAACCATGTGGATTTCATGACAGCAAACAGCAATTTGTGATTACACTTGATTCATTTGTGGGTTTATAAAAATTTAGCAGTAGGTTTTTAAAGGACAGTCCAAAATACCAGGTACCTTGGAAAGAACAAATGTTCAGTTTTCTGCGCTTTACAAACATGTTAAATTACCATATGTTTAGCATGTTGTATCTTGAGAAACAGCATACTCACATTGAAAACTGTTAGGTAGAAATAAAACTACAGTGGAATAAATGGCAAAGCCTCCAATGAAAATGTTAGGCTCAGAGATTCACTTGATTCATTTGTGGGTTTATAAAAATTTAGCAGTAGGTTTTTAAAGGACATTCTAAAATGTCAAGTACCTTGGAAAGAACAGACATTCAATTTTCTGGGCTCTACAAACAAGTCAAATTGCTATATGTTTAGCATGCTGTGTCTTGAGAAACTGCATACTTGCATTGAAAACTGCTAGGTAGAAATAAAACTATAATGGAATAAATGGCAAAACCTCCAATGAAAATGTTAGGCTCAGAGATTCATTCTTCAATTTTACTACCTACTTAAGTAATGGTTCTATTTTATGAACTGATTATTTGTTTTATGCAAACCAAGCAAAAATCAGTCTGGTAGATACTTCGTTTGTCATTTTTAATTGCGTACAGATCTTTTAAATGTTAGTATGAATAGTTTTTGTACTAATATAAAGGTTAATATAATATTTTAAAAGCTACCTAATTTTAGATTTTTTTAAAAAAATCATTAATGCCATCATTTAGTCACGACATACCACTTTTGTCTCAAACTAGAAGCAGTCATATTTATCAAAGTGTAGTTATGACTTTCTTTTCAGTATATAATGTTATCACTAGTTACTGCCACACTATGTTAGATCTCCAAACACAGCCTAAGCAATGAGTCCCTGAATAAACAGAAGTGATGGGAGATTTTTTATTGACTAACAGGCTTGTAGTTGAGGATGGTCAGAGTGTGTCCTGTAATGTCGAATTGAAACTGTTGGCTGAAACTAACTTTAAAATATACTGCAGTAATACAAAATGGATATAGGAAAGGAGACATGGAAAAATAACCTTAACAAGTGTTCATGGATATTTGTTTCTTGAATTTAGATATTCCTTTCACAGTCCTAAGTTTTAGGACTTAGTGCTTTCTCATATGTAAATGCAGCAAAAATAGCTCCTGTTATGTTCAATTGTTAAAACAATATTTTCTAACCATTGACAAAATTACTGAAGAGATGTTTAATAAAACAAAGTGTCGTGCATTAATGTTTTTGTGTCCTACGTCTACTGTCTGCTCAGCCAGAGAGTTCAGCACTGAGAATCAGAGATTTTGAATTGGATATTGAACTCAGCTATACAACAGAGCAGGTTTATAAATAATGGTTATTTTTCACTGTTATTTCAGAGTTGTATTTTTGTTTCAATCTTAAAAGACTTGTGAAAGTCATTTGTGCAGATCTGTGGTGGTAGGACCGGTTACTTAGATGCAGTGGGTTTTTCTGGATAGATCACTTGCAGGCTACTGTTGCCTTGTTGGCTTCTTGTTAGGCAGCTTTTTACAATGTACGGCTGTCTCTTTTCCTCTCCTTTAATCTTCCCAAAAAGAAAAAAGAAAAAAAAAAAGTGAACAAAAATCAACCAACCAACAAAAAAAAAAACAACGATAACAAAAACCACAAAACAAAAAACAAACAAAAAAAACCCCCACTATTACAGAGCCTTATGCTTCTTCTTGTATTAAATCTGAGATTTCCTCTTATTCCAGGTTTCTCAAATGCAGGTCTTGGAAGGCTGTCTCAGATATGCTATTAATGGAAAATTTAAGAATACAGCTTTTCAGCACAATGAATGGATATTAAATTTAGATAGCTTTTAATTCTGACTTTTTGAAGACAGTAATGTACCTGGAAGATGATAACTGGCATGCTGGGTAACAGAGTACTATATGCATTGTAGACTTTTTTGCTCCACTACTCCAGCTTTTAGAAATTCAAATCCAGGTTCTATATTCTGCATTTTGACAATGACTCGTTTGGAAGTTGTTCTTTCTTTTCAGCTAATTTTATCTTGATTGATTCCATAATTTCCCAGCATGATTCCGTGAAGTGGTATACGTACAAGACTATCACAATTATATAGTAATCCAAAAGCTTCTTTGTAGACTGATGTAACTTTGTCACTAATTACAATTCTATCAAGATGTTTGCATATTGCAACCTTTACTTTGATTGCATTTCTAATTCTAGCCAAAGTCAAGTATTCAGTAGGTTAAAAACTGACCTCTTTAAAGTGGGAAAGTAAATCCAAATTCATTGTAGCTTTTTAACTCAATGTGATAATATTTGTGAATTTACTGTGGATTTTGTGCCTTTGGGAGAATGTAGGAAAAGAAGAGCAGATGATTTATTGAAAAGATTGTAGTGGAAGACTGGAGGCATGTTTCACCATATTTTGTTGGTGACGCTATTACTGACAAAACCAGATTATTTCAGAACCCTAAATCTGGATAAATTTGGAACCTGAAGCTTTATTAAGGGAGGGAAATTCATTTAAGGAATTGCCAACAAATCCACTTTCAATTAGTAAGTGTTCTCTGGCTTGGTAATCATCTCTGTGGCACCCTGTGCAAAAAACCTGGTAACCCCTCATTCAGCAAAGGAATACCAGTTTGAGACTATGAGTCATTAAGAGATTTGAAATGCTCTCTCGTTGTAGCAATTTCACAAAGAATATGGATTTTTCACCTCTAGCTAATGAGAATTGAACTTATTAGAGCTGCGGAAACAAAGGCAATGTAGCACAATCAGTAGCAGAAGATAGAAGAGGAAAGATGGAGGTATTTTTAAAGGCACATTGGAAAAGAATGTGAATTTAACAGAACAAAGTTGGGACCCAAAAGCATTTCTGAGAATCAGGTATTTTTGCATCCACATATGTACCCATCTAGGAAACAAAGCAGCCCAGGTTTGTGTTATTAGTTGTGGACTTGGATCTGAATGGCTGCCTTTCTGTGGAGACAAATGGAACAGGACTTGGGATAGGCCTTGGGGATCAGCTGTTATGAGTTGATGCACGTTACTTGAGATGCTCTGACAATGCAGGCTTCCGTGCTTCCCACAGACGCTCTGACTTAGCTTAAATCCTCTATTTGATGTTAAGTCAGGCTGAATATTATAGTAAGTGAAGCAGGACTGCTGCCTAATTGCATGCCTTTTAAGCTGTCATTGTAGATGGGTCAGAGTAGAGCTGAGTAGTGATTTTGTGTTATAAATGAGGACAATAACTCTTGACAAAGCTTCCCTTTGCCACCCTTGAATTCATTCTAGTTCACCCCTGTTCAAATTATGTATTCGCATGTATCCGAGTTTTTAATAAATTATATTTTGTCTTTTTTTTCAGCAATGAATTAGAATAAAATCAGAAGTAGAGTAACAGTAATTATACCTTTTTTCCGTAAGGCTTTTGCAGTTACATGCATGTAGGTACAATTACTGATCTGGTTTGTGATGGCATTGTTAACTTTAAGGGCCAATATCAGAAACCACAAATTATATTTACCATTCATGACTTCAAGTTGAATAGCTGCTTGTCATTTCTAGCTGTTTACAGGTGTTTTGAATTGACCTCTGATGGTTAACCAATTGAGGTGAAAAGTGACGTGGACCCACTGTTAAAAATGGAAATTATTTTTAAAAACAAAAATTAAAATCCTTTATTTACATCATAAAACACCATATAGCATTTTTGCTAGTAGAAGTATGAAGTGCTTCTTCAGATTAAAATGTTTAAAAATTTTAAATATCTCAGATAGCCATCAAATATATCCACCATCTGTCCTTGATAGAAAAGCCAACATCTGCTGAGATGCAGACCTGTGACCTCACGATAAGTTTTTATACACAGGAAAATATTTGTCTTCCTACTTTGACCTCCCATGCACAAGACATGAGCCATTGATTTGTTTCCTAGGGAACTAGTGGCTGAGGAAAATCTATAATTAGATCTGTGGGTTGTTTGCTACAAATGGGAATTGTGTGCTAAGCAGGTTCCTAGAGTATCCAGAAGTATTATATTGACTTCATGTAATGGAACTGAATTAAAAAAAAAAAAAAAAGAAAGAAAGAAACCCCCAAAACCAAAAGAACAACCCTTCATCGTGTTTCTTTTTTAATATCTTCAATAAAAAACTAATAGTGCATTTATTGCTCTAGGTTCAATATGCACTATATTTTCAAAAGTCAAGACTTGACAAGTTGTTAACTTCTTCAAATGAAACTGAATCTTAACTTTCAGGAGTGGTTTTAGATGAATCATTTTCACCAGCTCAGTTTTTCTCACTTTATCACTCCTATTCAGTTCCTCAGTTTGGCTCCGCAGCTTCCATGTCTTATTCTGCAATTCCAATAACTCTACCCGTCTGGAAGTTCCCTCTTAATCCTGATCTTGATTTCTTTCTTTGCTGCATGTATGGATCTAAAGATAACATTTGTAGCTAAGTCCCCTGGGCAGTAATTGTACCTGCAGGGAGGGGAAACAACTGGGGTTTTTTTGTATTCTCCAGACAACCCAGGGCAACTTCTATGGACCTTAGCAGCAGACTATTTTAGACTGGGCACAGTGCAGCTGAGATGCTGCTTCCAGCCTGGTGTTAGATCAGAGAGCTTTTTCCTGTCTGAGATGCTGCGAAAGTGGCCTTGAGTAATAAATCAAGATTTTGACCTTATTCAGAATAGAAAGCACTGTGAAATACCTGAAAAAAAGTACTGTAAATTGGCTCTGTTTTCTTTTTCTTGCACCACTTGTAGATTTAGGTAAGTGTGTGGTGATTACACATTGCGTATACTGCCCCATGTTGCTAAATTCTGCAATTAGAAACCATTAAATATTGTAACTTACCTGCATCTGTGCCTGTTTTAGATCAGTGGTAAGTTTGCAATAAGATGCCTCTATAAACCTTTTTTTTTTTAAGGTCATATTTTGAGTTGTTCATTTAATATTGTCAGTCACAGTCAGATTTTCCCTAATGGCTAGCCATAGCTTTTGAGCTACTCTGTACTCTGTCTGGCTATCACCGAAAAGACAGTGGTCCTAAAATTCCTTCAGCTAACAGGGTTTGTTGCCAGTTAATAACTTAAACAGCAATTAAAGTATGGGGATAAACAGCTACTGAAAAGCCAAATCAGCCAGTGAAATATCCAGCACTTCTGTGATGGGTAATAGTTGTAGGGCACTTTCAGATTATTAAAAAGTGTTTGTAAATTCTGTGTTGTCAGTAGGAAGATACTGTTGTGTGCTGAGTCTGGAGTTCGCAGATATGCATGTGAAATCAACTGCTACATAGGAAAAGGGGAAGTGAAAATTGTTTGCAATGAATGCTCTTCCTCTCTGTAAATTAGGAGTATAAAGAAACTGAAGGATTACCTGTTACCAAAGATAATGCACATCTTGATGTATTCATTGAATTACTCTGATCTATGAGGAAATGCTCACTCTTAGTCATTTATGTTGGTTAAATCCTCAGATTTGGTGCAACTGTAGATGAAGCTTGGAGGTCCTAGAGCTGCAACTGATTATTGAAAGAGGATTGTTGCAACTGTGTCTAGCTACAATAATGAGTCTCAGACGGAAGAGATCTACCTGTGCACAGGGCTTTCACATTCATAAATTCATTTTGTTGCAGTTGGGCACCTGTACATCCTAGTACAAAATTGATCCGAATTTTGTGAGCGTTTGGACAATTATGATAAGAAGCCTTTATACTGAAATCATATTTTTGGTTCAATATCAAATATCCTATCTGTGTTGATTTTTCAAAAAATACCTCAAGAAATGAGCACTGGTGGTGAAACAACTTGATCAGTTTTTAATATGTTATTTTTATACATTAAGATATTTTGCTGAAATATGTCTATGGAATTTATAAATCTTGTCAAATTTCAGATTTAGTGTTGTTTTTATTATAGTTACTACAACAACGTATTAGTTGGTAAAGTAACTTCTGTAGGAAGCAGAGCCCCATCCAACAAAAACCTCAAATATACCGTGTTTCAAGCAATATGAGTTCTATTTCCTCTATGTACATGCACGTTCTAAATATGAGACCTGATAAGTGTATTTATGCAGTTTTGTCTGGATTGCTGCAAGCAAGGAACATTTGTACTATTTGCAGCTCCCAATCAGTCTTGCAAACATGCATCAAAAATAAGCTAACACTATGTGTTTTGAATTTTCACAATGTTGTTCCTAAATTTGACACTTCCTAAAATGTTTTCTATGACAATCTCATAATTAAGATGGTAAAAAAACCCCTGTGGAGTATATAGGTGTGCAACTTTTCATTTTTATATATACTTTTTTTTAATTTCAGATTCTATGGGTTTTGTTGGGCTGTTTTTTGGTTTTGGTTTTGGTTTTGGTTTTGGTCCTGTTTGTTTGGATGGTTGATTGATATTTTATTTCTATGTTACATCATTAAGAATTTGTATAAAAGGTTCTACATGCAACATATTAGTACACCCAGTACTCAAAAGATTTTCTACAGCTATTAAGAAGACTTCTGTTTACAGATGCGCTATTGTAATGTGTTTCAGCTTGAGGAACTTTTTTTCTGCATTAAGAATTCTGAAATAAAAAGTAATGGCTAACCTGGTAACCATAATTTTGCCTAGTGGCCACTGTAAAGTGCAAATTTCAGACACTTTTTAATCATATGTTTTGCCTAATTAAAACTGAATCTTGTAGATCTGACATAGAAGATAGATTTAAAGTAACTGAATTATGGCTTTCTCTGCTGAGTTAAATCAAGTCTGTTTATACACATTTTCCTTTGCCTGGGAAATTTATATATGTGTATATAACACACAAGCATATACGATGCTGTATATTAATGGAATCAAGCCACATATTTGTAGTTGATGACACAGAAGCAACGTCTGCTGTACTAAACATTGTTTTCCCCAGCTCTGGTTTCCTCAGAAACCAAACTCTTCACTCTGATTTTGTGTTCCTTTCCCTCATAGGAGGTTAGGTCAAGGTTGTATATTCCTGTTGCTGGTCACATGTCCCTTTTCACTATGGGTTTGGGCTTTCTTTTCCAGTGCAAGTGAAAATATTAGAATCCAAGTGATTGATTGACTGCCTGGTTTAAGCTTTGCACTGAGAGCACATGGTCTTGGAGGTTTAGACAACTTTGAATATCTTGCTTCACACATATACTGAAAATTCAAACCTGATCTGGAAATGTTTTGAAATTTAAGACTGTGATATTGCCTACATGATTGTATTGCATAATCATCTTTAACTGCTGAAGTTCTTATGCTTAACTGAATTTTTCAAATATTATTCATAATTTTATCCATTAATTCAGCTTGTGCTTTGGAAAATATACTGAATGGGCATTTGTCCAGATGTGTGTTGGTTGACAATATAATGAAACTAATAGCAAGGCTTACTGTGCTTGTGAACAGCCATAGAATCATGAAATGATTTGGATTAGAAAGAACATTAGAGATCATCTAGTTCCAACCCCATGCCATGGGCAGGGGTACAGTGTCGCCTAAAATATGTATTGTTATATGTAATGTGTTTGGTTTTATCCCTAATTATCATGAACAGAGGACATAGTCACTTATAGGAGCTTTATAATTTCTGCAACTGTTTGCTATATGAATAAATCAAATCACCTCGACGTTTTTGGCTGTCACCTATATACTGAATGATTTCTGAAAGTCCTAGTCAGAGAGAAAGCAAAGGTCAAATTGGCCGACATGTCTTCCTCTGACAAAGAGCAGAATTTGGTTCCCATGCTTAACTATTTTATCCAGTGTTTTTTAATGGCATCTTCTGACTTGTTCTTCATTTAATATTGTCAATCAGAGTCAGATTTTTCTCTAATGCAATATTTGTGCTGGCCTGAGGTGAACTTCAGGCCTTTCAAACCACTGTTCTTATACTGGATAGAAAGGTGCGCTTTTAAAAAGTGCAGATAGAGATATTGAGAGCCAATAGATTTAATACATTGTTAAACTCAGCAAATTATACATGTTCCCTTCTAATCACAGTTTTTGCATGTTTAGCTTATAGCGCTGAAATAGCTTCTGCTGGTTAGTGTTTTTGAATAATGATGAGAATATTTTGCATCTATTTTGATTAAAAGGTCATTTCAGTCAGCACAGAGAAGAAGGAGCCTCTGACTGCAAGGACTGATTTTCAGTACGGCAAGACAGGAAGAGTCTGTTTCAATGCTTGTATGCTAGGCCCTTATGGGCTTAAACCATTGGTTTCCTCCTGTGTAGCAGAGTGTTTAAAGGAAAAAATAGTTCACCTCTTGATATTCCATGAATAAGTTTTCTTCCTAAGAGGAATGGGGAGAGGTAAACACTAAAACCACCCCTCAAAAAAACACAAGAGATAGCATGTAATGCTCTGGAATGAGGAGCAGGGGGGTATGAACCAAATAATCCTGTATGAGGATGGGATTTGTTTTCTAATTAAAAAGTGAAATTGTTACAATGTAGCTCTAATTCAAATGGTATCAAGGACTAAAAAATTATGGAAATGGTTGAGGCAAGCACTTCTTAAAGAATGGAACTAATAATCTGGGATGGTGTGTTTAAAGATGGTTTTGCTGGGGGTGCAAAAATGTGGAGTCTCTGGGGACATAGTGGCTTTTTGTATTTCTCTTCTTCTCTTGAGAACACTCTGATTTACTTTTGCGATAAACCTGTAACGGGATCACATTGCTGAAATGAGTTTTGCTGGAAGGGATACATAATATCTGAAAACCAGCGCCAGGTAAGTATGTTTTGGCCATGGTTCAGCAAAAAAGCAGATCCTGTCAGCTAAGTACCACTGTGCTCTTGAAAGTGTCTTTTGGTTCAACAGAATCATAGAGTTTCTGCCTTTTCTTGAGGAAAAACAACAAAAAAATCCTAATTTGTCTTGGATACTATACATGTAGTCCTGACAAGGCTAGCACGGATCACTTTAGTTTTCAATACATTTATTCTCCAATGTGCCCCTGAAATGGAAAATTGTTACGAGGTATGGGGAAGTGGGTAATACCTGTGTCTTCTTTGCATACTGTCCTTTGGATCCTGGATGAGGAAACAGCCTTCAAGAGTCTAGATTATTGTGGGATGCCCAGCTAGCTTCCATCCTGCGTGTGCCATCTGCCCATGAGAAGCCAAGAGCCCTTCTGAATTGTGAGATCATAACAAAGGAAAAAATAAATAAGTATGAAGTAGGAGGCCAGATCAAGTATGCCTGAATTATCCATATTCTCAGTAGGTGTTTGCTTGGGTCTGTGTTGCTAGACCATGTTCTAAGAACGAAGAGTCTTTATATACAACATCCAGCCACTGTCATACAGTGCAGATATTTTCAATGTTATAACCTGCATTGAAATCCTAAAGCTGAGAATAATCTCTGGAAATAAGTGTTTCTGTCTAGGCTTCAGATAGCAATAACTGAGAAAGTCTTTAGCATATTACAGAAATGTGGGAAAATGACATACAAAAGCAAACATTCCAGCAGAAATAATCTGGCTTGGTTTTTTTGAGCCAGTAAATTGGGGAAGTATCATTGTGTAAATACATTGCAAGCTAGGAAATTTTCATATGAACAGTGCTGTGTTTATGGCAGTGTTCAGAATAGCAGTCTTGCCAGAGGAGATGTCAGACAATACCCCTTTCTTCCTTGCTCTAGTTAAAGCACCAAACCATACGGCAAATTAAGCCTGATTTTTATTAAACTTTTCATTGTACTGATCTTAGTGTGAACTGGGAAATGCACTTTCTTTGAACTATGCAGCCACTATATAAGCATCTTAATTGGGAGATGTGAACGTTCTTCCTCACATTCCTGGGAGTTTGTAGCTCCCTCTTGTGGCTGATTAATCACTGTAAGAATCTTGCCTGAAAATTGCTTTCTGTGCAACCACTGCTGCTCTTGAACAGATCATGTAGTGGTACTTGGAGCATCTCTAACTTTAGCTTCTGATTACTATATCAAGCGTAACTCACTGTGCAATAGCTACATGCAAAGAGGGGTGAAAAAATTGGAGAGTAAGATCGGCAAGTGCTTGCACCACGAATGTGACAGTTTCCTGCAGTTTTAAACAAGCTGTAAGGACACAACCAGTCAATTAGAAAAAGGCTCTGCTGTTTGGTATCCTTGTTGATGCTGTTTGGTATCCTTGTTGATCCTATATGCTGAAGAATGGTTTACAGCTAAAGTGGAGATGACATATGAGACACGGAATATGTTGTAGTTCCACGGACTACAAATCTCTTCAGATGACTTGCCATCAAACTCAGGGTTAAGATCTGTCAACTACTTTGCCAGATTTGTAGTTGACAGGAAATTTCCCCTCCAGTCAGTTTTGCAGGTACCCTTATTACTGTTGTTTTTACTGCACTCCTGTCTTTCTATCTAGTGTAGAGAAAGATCTGTGTGTCATTATCTGGACTTTTTTCTGATAAATACACTTGCAAAACCCATTATTTGTTTTGCTTTCTTCCTGGGGATTGCTACAACTAGGGCATTGCACCTAGACAGCATTCTAAATTTGTCACAAACAGGTAATGTTTGACGGCTCTGGTGGAAATGACTGTTGCATAGGCATCTCCGAATTAGATTTTTGCACTGGCCTGTGGCTGACTTCAGGCCTTTCAAACCAGTATTCTTACATTGGGCAGAAAAGTGTGCTTGTCAAAAGCATCAGAAATCAGGGCAGAAGATGATCAATTCATCTTGCTGCAAAAATGGGCAATGGTCATGACATTACAAAGTAATAAGCCTTGCCTTATGTTAAGAAAAAACATGTATTTTTAGGTTTGGTGTAAAATACACCTGAGATGGGTCAAAAAAAAAATGAACTGAGCAAAAGGTAACTTTCCATTAGGAACCATTAAGTTTTGGTTTCCTCACAAAACTGAAGTTACAGAGTTACTTTGCCCTTTCATCGCCTAAAGTGTTGTCTGCATTGGTGTTTTGGCATGATATACTCAAAAATACATTAGAAGAAAACTTCATCCATTAGTGCTTCTGACTTGGAAGGAGGAAGAAAAAAAAAGTGAAAGAGGTTTTTGCTTTGAAATTTCTCCCTTCCCCAAAGGGTTTGAAAATTCAAACATTATCTCTGAAAATGCTGGTTTCCTATTTCATAACTTGTGGCAATTTTTTCTCAATTAAAATAAAGGAATAATGATTATGGAATTTAGTCAAAACCTCACTGCCCAGTAATCTGTAAACCAGCATTGCTGAACCCACTGCAATAGGGCAACAAACATGTATTTCCTTAGGGACATTATTAAACGCCCTGCACATTTATTATCTCAAAATGGGAGCAGGTCCAGGTTTCTAAGGCCAGTTTTTCTATTCCTTTTCCTGAGCTGTAATTCAGACAAGCATATAAATATTTGACTTAATGTTTCTGTGGAAATATTAACGATATAAAATTGCTAGAAACAAAAGAACATGAAACAGCAGAGGGAAGGAATGGCTTGGCAAGATTGTTAGCCTTAAAAGGCAAGATTAATTTATAATCCTGCTAGATTCTGGCGTACAAATAGAAATCTGCAAAGCGTGTAGCTTATAACAAACATTATGTAGCTCTGCAAGTTTACATATGTACTGTCACTAATGTGAGACAGCCTTGAAATTGGATTTTTAGGGATTTTTTTCTCATGGGGAAATAAGATAGTGAGAGCAACAAGGAGTTTCCATACACATGTGTGTATATATAAACATACATATAAATTTGGAAAGTGGAGGAATTCCAACTGCATTACTAAGCAGAGTTCTGGGCAGGATACCCAGATATTTTCATGAGGGCTTTTTTTGCTTGGTTTAAAATCCTGGGAAAGGAAGAGAGTAGAAGGGTACAGGAGGGGGAAAACCCAACATAAAAATAGTCTATTTTGCAATGACTTTACAATGCCTAATAAAAAGGACTGACTAATTGGAAAATAGTGTGTGATGGCTCTCTGGTATTGCAAGCATTGTTGTGAAATAAGTATACTTTATGCCTGTGGAATACGCCTTTTGTGTTTTTTTTTTTTTGTGTTTTTTTTTTTTTTGTCAGTTTGTAACTATTTTATTAATTTAATTGAAAAAAAATACAATTGAATAAAATGCCGAATTCCAGACACCGAGTGAATGCAGTAGCAGTGGAATAATAAAACATTTAAGTAGTGAAATAGAAGAGAGTAAATATGTTAGGAACTTGGTTTTTTTCAGGGTTTAGCAGAAGAATTTAGCACAGTATTTTCTGAATGATTGAAACCATATTTTATAGCTATGTGTTTGTATTACAATGAACCATATTTTATAGTTATATATTACCGTGAACCATATTTTAGACTAATATACTGTTGGCAGGAAATATACCTTCACTTTAGGTAAAGGATCAAAATGGCTTATATGGTTTTAGAATTATTATAGAAGTTTTTATAATAGGACATGTACCTTCTTGTTTTATGCCATGCAGGTCGTCAGTAGATCACTGGGAGAGGGAGTAAGGTTTCGGCTCTCTGGTAAGGGAGCAGATGAAGACCCAAAAGGAATTTTTAAAATCAATGAGATCACTGGGGATATCTCCGTGACCCAAGTCCTTGATAGAGAAGCAGCTGCTAGTTATGAGGTGAGTACTCACAGCAATAGTATATCTGCTTTTGTGTTGATAATACATATTTTTGGAATGTGTATCTGCTTTTCAAGGGGCTGCAGCTATTGAAGACTAAATTGCGGATATTGTCTTGCAAAATTTCCAGAAAAAGTATTTGTCCTTTGGAAATGGTAAATCTGTTCATTTTTATATGCAATTGAAACTCCACTCTGCTTTCTGCATGCAATTCCTGTCATTTATCTTTAGTAGAAATCCTGTCTGAACATCATGTATGCATTTGACTTGTGAATACAAAACTCTGCTTGGACAAGAGCAGATTTTTTAGTGAAGTTGCCACTGAAGTATTACATGGTTATATTTTCTCCTTTTTTATTGTCAATTTGTCAATGGAATTTAGTATTTAACTCCATTTTTAGTAATGGATATCTTTTAACAGAGAATACCTTTTAATAGAGTTAAAGACTGTTAATATGAAAATGTTAGCAGGTACATCTCTGTCAGGTGTATGTCTCATACTAAAGCTTCCTTTCTTTTCCAGTAAGTGCTGTTTCCCCCCACTGAAATTCTAACAAACTATCTCTGAAATCTGTAAAGTAACTGCACCACAATGTCCTGAAATGCATGGTCTAAATATCATGTCAAGTCATGTTTTCTATCTGTTGAAATGTGCAGTTAGATGAATTGTACCTGGCCACCCTGATACAGATGAGTAGAAGAATGTGAAATGTGACATATTTAGTACATTTACATGTTGACATTTCTGCCACAGCATGGGGGACTGACCTCTTGTGCCCTCATGCAGCGAGGAGTGTATGGTACTCCAGCCATGTAGGGCACAGGCTCTGGTGACAGTTCTGAGCACTATTCCTGGGCTCTTTGTGTTGTCTCCTGCCATGCAGAAATCAATAATTGTACTTTCAATGCTGTTTTTCTCCTCCTCTGGCAGAGTTTGCCAGTTAGATGACTAGTCATACTTGCTCAAACAGTACTGCTAAAATTTACCATATGTTGGTTTTCAACACTTGAACATCTATTTCTCATCTGGGTCAACAGTGAAATGCATGTTTACCACTCATGCAGGATTTATGGTAGTTACTGATGTCCTTCTTAAGAGAAAAACATTGCCGTTTCTCTTTTTAACACTGTTCCTTGTCCTCATTTACCAGCTGCTTCTTACTTTACCAGTGGCTTTCCACCTTAATGTGTTCAGTATAAGCCCTGAATATTTTTTTACTGGAAAATCATAGTAGTTTTTTTCAACCTAATGCATCAAACCACATATGGCCCCCCTATCTGATCTGGCAAAGTATGCACTTAAATTAAGACAAAAACATTTCCCTAAAGGAGCCTTTTTTTTGAAGCAATGCTAGTTATATACAAGCAATGCAGTAGATTATCCAGAGCAATGTGAATGTATACCCTAATAGGCTATAGTGCTTTCTAACCTGTTATAGAGCACTCTGCTCAGCATGCTCACTGGCATCCTGTTGTGCAAAATGTAGTTGGAAAGTTCTGTAGGAGAACTCTCAACTTGATTAGTGTGTCTGTGAATCCAGCCCTTTGTTTTCCAATAAGGATGTAACACCGTGTCAGGAAAGCAGCAGGATTTCGTCCCTGATTTGATATGCCAAAAGACAGAAATATCTGAAAGACACTTAATTTTTTTTTTCAAAACTGTTTTTCTTTCCTGCTTTTGTTTGAGCCTCCTTCTTGCCTGGTGTTGTTGATGTCCTGAAAGAAGAAATTCAAAGCATAGGGCAAACAAGGGAAGAATAGAGTTCCATGAAAAAATACAAGTTCTTTGCAATCCATTATATTACTTAGAATCAGTGGTAGGGCAAAGATAAAAATATGAAATCTGTATCAATCCTTCTAGCTACACAGGGGGCTGCTGCGCACAAACACTGAGCACTGATTTGTTTCCTATGCTTAGTGCACATATACTCAAGGAATGAAAACTTCAAAAGTGATAATAAGGCACGAAATAGAGCTTTGGTGATCACAGTATTCCATAGAACTTTGCATATTTTACCATCTAAGTACTTTAAAATGATTTGAATTAGCTAAGGTTATTTAACATATTTTTTTAAAATTGTGGTTTCTTTCATTGGATGTTTGAAATTTTGCTTTTTGCTGCCCTTTTTTTCCTGGAAGAATATTGAAAAACCTGTAGGAGTTTTTCTGTCTATTCATCACAAGAGATACATGATTAAATTAAGAGTCCTGGATTCTACTCAGAAAACTGTTAATTGTCTGAGTTATCTCTCACTTTCTACTGTTTATTTTTAAATATTTTACTTTCAGTAAAAGATAGAAAATATTTTAAAATAGAGGGAAAAAAACTATCTGAAGTTCAGGGCCTGCCAGTCACTTTGGTGCAGACCACTTGTGTGGCAGCCGTGCTTTCAGATGTTTAGATTTTACTTGTTAACAAAAGAAACTCATCTGGCAAGAGGAATGTAAAGCAGATTACATTAATGACACCCATTACCCACCAAAACCCAAACTTATTTATCCAACTGATTTATGAGTTTATTTTTCATTAAATCAGTTAATTGCTCAAAAATGGACAAATATGTGAAATTCCAACGAAATATTTATGTTGGGCTGATTAGTTGCCATAGTAATTCTGACTTAATCACCTGCATATTTGAAAATGTGATGGTTTCTACTGAGGAAATTAAACGATGCCAGAGGGGGCTGGGTGAGACACCAGAAGTCCAAAAGCCACTATGTTGAAATTAGCCATTAATATTTTTTTTTCCTTATGTTTATGGAGCAATGCTGATGAATTGTGTTTGTCAATGGAAACACACCAGATGTTTCTGGTGTGGTTCTCCCTACTATGTTTCTGGTGTGGTTCTCCCTGCTATGTTTCTGGGGTGCCTCCTTAAAGGTCAGATCATGTCAGTCATCTTCACTTCTAAATGAAAGCTGTTCATGAAGAAGAGCAAGAGGATGTAAGGATGCTATTATGCCTAGAAGAGACAGTCTGCTTTAGAAAAGTGTGTGGTAATTCCTTTTTTCTTCTAAAGAGGTTTGATAAAGAGATCCGGGTAGGAATCCTCTGGGTCAGGGTAAACCAGTGGATTTACCCTGAATGGGCTTTTTAGGGAACTTGTTTCAGCCTGTCAATGAAACTACTAAATGATGCTCTGAAGAAGGGGCTTAAGCAGAATATGGGCATATTATTGAGTTGCTTCTGGGTTGGTGAGATAAGCAGGTAACCTAGAGCCCCTAATTAGTTGGAACAAAAGGTGTTCAGTTGTACAAATATGCCCCAAAATCATGTCCTTGGTTTTCTCTCAAGATTTGAATAGGTAAGACTATTTGGAAATTTCAGAAAATAACAAATCTTTTGGTATTTAAAAGTGCAGTTGTGGAAAAACAGATGAAGGATCTTGATAGGGAGGCTTAAGATGGATTTTCTTGCCCAAATCACTGAGGTACACACCATCCAAAATTTGCCAATTCTGAGATCTCTTCAGATCCGTTATCTTTTCTGACTCCATCAAAGCAGAAATATCCATGATTTTCAGTTGCATCCTTTAGAAAAAAACAAAAATAAAAATCAAGGGCTTCTGAAAGGAGCTGCAATAACAGAACTGAAGGATTCTAGTGAGGGTGAAGTCTAGTTGTAGTAAGTGTTGGTAAAAGAGTAAAAGATGAGTGAATTAGGAAACAGAAGTTCAAAGTTCAGGTCTGCAACCTCTTACATAGCAGTGGCAAAGTGACAATCAATCAATGGGGGCAGTTTCAATTGTGTATCAAGATTTTAAAGGGTATTGCCATTGTCTTTTCATGACAGCTTATCAAGTGAAAATACGAGTAAAAGAGAAATAACCAGAAAGTGATCCATTACAAGCATAAAATGAAGAAGCTTGATAAAACTATTTGGTGCCATTGTGGAAATTAGAGCTGTGGCCAAATTTACCTAGGCAATTTTAATTGTTAATGAAGAGTTAGTTTTAATTATTTTTTAAGTAAAAAGCTGTATTTGCTTTAGAAAATACTTAACAAGCAGAGGTGTGAAATCAGATTTTAGCTTTTTTTATCATGGCAGATCACACTTCGGTGAAGGGATGTTTTGCAACTGGTAGTGACAGACTAAGATACTTAGAAAACTTGTGTTACCAAGACTGAAAAGCAGATTAGGAGTATTCACTTTATGTAGTATTTTGTGTTACCAAGACTGAAAAGCAGATTAGGAGTATTCACTTTATGTAGTATTGTTTCAGTATGTTGAATTACAAGTAGGCTGAGAGCAGGCTAAAGAATTCAGACCAATCAATAGCAACCTAATCTCTAGTGTGAACTGCTTCAGCTGAGGTTACATGAGACTTGTTTCTGTGACCTAGCCAAACATTTAAGGTGATACTGCAGTCCTAATGGACTCTATTTCTGTGTTTAATATGGAACAAATAATGGAAATGCTTCACAATCGTCAGGAAAACTACCTTGGCCAGGAGTCAAGGGTTATTTTGTGAGAATGATTTTTAAGTACCTGAATGCATTTTTGCAGATATTGAAAGTAAGTGTTCTTGCAGAAAAAAAAAATTAAAAAAAAAAAAATAGAAGTGAACAGCTGTAATTTTTCTGTGCAAACGAATGAGTTTGTCTTCTGTGCAAGTCCATTTTAGTGCAGCCACATCATTTTCAGAATGATTTATTATATGGAATCTCTGCTATAGGTAGTATGGAGATATATAAACAACACAGAGAAAGCATGCTTCTCTTTGAGAAGAAAAACCATGGATTTGCTTCTAACTTCAAGACTGGTCTAAAGTGTATTTTAATCTTGATTATCTGCACCTGGAGGAATTGTCTGAAGTGTAAGTGATCTGCTCTGTCTTGAGCTCAAAGCAGTAATGAGGCATGTCAGATCTCAGTCATCTCCCACTGATTCCTTGAAAAAAATGGCAGCACTCAGCCTTCAGTGGGAGAAAGGTTTGGTCTTGTAGAGATGTTAAGTTTCACTAAAATGTGCTTGATTTAATTAAAGCATCAGTAACAAAGAGAAAACTGTGCTAAAACACTGGTGCTTTCAAGCTGTATCTGTTACACCAAAAAACCTTTGAACAATGGCAAAAAAACTTTCAGGGAGGAATTCTGATTAGGGAGGAATTCTGATTAGGAAGGAAAAATAAAAAAGAAATTTCCCTGGGGGGAGAGGGCAAAGAGGCAGCTCTTATGCGGCTATTGGATATGAAACTTACCTATATGGATGAGCTATAGTTAGATCAACTCATACACAGCTGAAAATTCTGCCAGTGAGATTTCTAGCTTGTTATGTATGTGCATGCAGAGAGTGCATGAGATTTTAAATATTTTTTCTTTATATTGATATGTTTACACATACATTCATCAAGGTGTTCACCTGTTGGGGCATTGAGTGCATTTAGAGTGTTTTAAACTGATTTCATATTTTGACTGCAGAGGGAGAAATGAACACTGATTGAGGAAGTGCCATTGGGCTGTTGCCTGGCAGCATTACTTCAAATTTAGCTATCCCTGCATGGGCTTCTCAATAAGCAAGCTGATGATAATGCTTACGCAAAAGAGGAAAATACATCACTGTGAATGCTAGAAATAATGAATTACTAAAGATTGGATCTCAAATAACTATGGGCAGTTTCTTGAAAGAACATTGAATTCCGCTTGCCATGGTTGCACTTGAAGGAATTGCAGGCTTCTCCTTGAGGTAGGAGCAGTAATCTTAACCTAGTACAGAGACTTGTGTCTCAGCAGTTGCACTCCTGTCCGTAGAATAGTCACAGACTTTAATTTCTATAAATCTATGTTAGCACAGCGTGAGGCTTTGCGTTAGAAATTGGACAATTCATAGTTGAGACTAGGTTATACTGGTATTGTTCCTTTTTCAGCATTTTCGTACAGGAAGAGGTCTTGACGATGCAAAATGAGGGAAGTTCAGACAGTCTCCTCTGGGAGTCACGTTACTCTGGGGGAAACATCACTCACTCATTACACTCCTTTCTGAAACATTCACTGCATCCAAAGTTTTGGAGCAGTAAAGCTTCACTGTTGTTGATGGTGTGTTAGGTTAATGTAGTGTGCACATGACTGCACTAATTCTGTTACTGATAGAAAGATCCATCAAATCTTACCCCTCTGCAGTGATTTGTTCCTGTGCTGCTTCCCACCATATCTGGGTTGAGATGTCTTAACAAATTGAAGGCACTCAGTATGAGGCTCTGTCTGTCAGTTTCTCATTAACAAGAGACTGTAGGTATCTGTAATCTCAAAAAAAGCATTCTGCCCTTAAAATAGTGTTCTGCTACAGAGAAATCTTTGAATCTTATGGAAACTTCTTTGTCCTGACAATACTAGTTTGGCACTGAACAAAGTGTTTCTGATATGATTGCTCATGACTTAGCACTGCTTTTACTTGTGTAGGGAAAGGCTAAAGTAAATGAATCTTTCAACCTAAAACCTCCACTTTCATCTAGAAACTGAGACTGATGAATTAGTAAAAAAATTGCTGCTTCTTGTTCTTTGTTGTAACAAATAGAAGGCTTTTTTTAGGATGCCATGAATTGGAGAAAACCAGGTATTGTTTGTTAAAATATAATTAGTATTTCATTAATCTTTTTTCTCTCATTGAGACTATGAAATAGCAAGATTAAATATTAACAGATATTTCATCAAACTTGTAAGCAGAAATGCAACATCAGGGACAAACCCAGCAGAAGCAAAAGTCCAGATCCTTCAGTGACAGATGGGCAGACTTCAGAATTCATGGGGAACTTTTGGACATTGTTTCCTAGGGTCAAAACCAAGATGGTCACCATAACAGTATGCATAAATCAAATATTTAAGCAAACACATTTTATGTAGAGTCTCATGTCATGAAAGTACAATTTAAATAATTGCTTGCACAGCTGGGATATAAATGAGATTTCCAGCTACTGGAAATATCCTTCTGTCTTCCAAGATTGGCTTATAGCACAAAAAGAAAACCTGACAGGAAATTAAGTTAAAATTCATGTTATTTTTATGTATATTCTCCCACTTTGTCCTGGAGGAACAAAATACCTACTTTAGATAAACTCTCTAATTCACCATATCTTGTTCTTTTTTACTATAAATAGTCTATTCAATATATACTGTAGATCTTAATGTTATGAGATATCAGCAGGATGCTGTGATCCATTTCAGAAGCCACTAGCATGCTCACATCATTTATGTGGAAAACATGCAAAAGTCAACAGTTAGTTTTGTTGAAGGGCATATGCTTTATTCTTAGATCTAACTGCTTGCATGGCTTTCACATTCCTGCTGTTCAGCAGCACTGTCGTGTCATCTGTAGGAGGAACGCAGTGAAGTTTCATTAAAGGGAAAAATCAGCAAAGGTTTGTTTATAACCTATAACTGTCAGGACAAGTTAGTGAGCTTGGATTTCCATGCTAAAAATACGCTAGCTCCAAACATGAGGCAAAATTAGTGTTTTCTCATTCAGACTGGGAGGTGAAAATGCACAGCAGTAAGAAACAAAGAGAAACTGGAGTTTATTAAGACAGTAACAAATGACACAAAATTTATTTTCATAGTTGTTTTGTTTGGTTTATATTGTTATGATTTTCAAATAGAACCCCACTCTTCAGAGGACTAATGATGTGTTCAGTAAAACAAAAGAGGAATAATATTTTTGTCATATTATGTTAAGAGTCTGTGAAACTACTTTTGTTATTACATATTAATTGCATTTTAAACCATTTAAATGTTACTATGATATCTCACTCTTTAGCATGATCAGCTGGTTTCCTTTCCTTGTCTATTTCTATATAGCAACTCTTAAAATATCTCACTGTGATAGCTCACTCTTAGGCGTAGCATAAACACCTAGAACACTCTCCTTTCTCCAGACCTCGTGCTTTCCTACAGCGAAAGGAAGGAGTCTTGCTTTCCAGTCGCAATTGTTCCCAGCCTTACACAGTGATGGACAAGACAGCAGTTTCACAGTGACAGGTCTGCATGGAATAGAAGGCAATGCTGGGTAAGCTCCTATAGCTTAGGTCAGTACTGGCTGTTGCTTTGTGTATCCCAGGTCTGCGCAAGGTCATATTTTTTGTTAGTGACGTACTCAGATATCCCTGATTTTTTCTCAGGATGCAAAGATGTAGTTTTGGAATTCAAAGGAGAGATAGAACATATTTTTCTAGCTAGTTGGTGAGAGTCGAAGAAATTGTAGGAAATCTTTTCCTGATCATAAACTTTTCCTGAACCCATTTTGATACACTGGCATTCTCACAATTAATCATGGATTAAGCAGAATCATAGAATAGTTAGGGTTGGAAAGGACCTTAAGATCATCAGCTTCCAGCCCCCCTGCCATGGGCAGGGACACCTCACACTAAACCATGTCACCAAAGGCTCTGTCCAACCTGGCCTTGAACACCG
>WYDI02040307.1:0-27454 GCA_009867235.2 Psittacus erithacus
TAGACTGTTCTTATCTCAACCTGTGGGAGTTGTATTCTTTCGATTCTCTTCCCCATCCCTCCGGGAGCCGAGGGGGGGGTGGGGGGGGGCAGTGAGTGGGCTGTGTGGCAGGCCTTAAACCACGACAGCGCTGAAAACTATTCCATTTCCAGCATGCAGCCTAAGCTCTGAGCAGCTTCAAATGCTATCAGTCATCTAGAGTCCTGTGAAATACAGTGCCCCATTGTACCTGCTACTGGCCTAAGGCAATGGTAGCCACAAGGGAAATTCTTATTTGTTTGGGTTTTTAAAAATCTGTTTAATTTCATTTTTTTTCATCTTAATGGCATAAACTATTAACATCTCTTCAGTTTTGTAAATAAGCAAAAGAATGCCTTTTCCTGGTTTTCTTAAAAAGATTGATTAAACTCTGACATTTCAGCTATGGTGTTATGAGGTTCTTAACTCACCAAGCAGCAAGCACATATATCCATTTTCCTGTTCTCCCCTCCCTCAGTTTTGTATTCTTAGCTTATGAAAACCACTTTGATGAATAAATCTACAGTTTCCAGGACTCTTTGTAGAGCCAGTACTGGTTTAGCATACTTCTTTGGCAGCTCTTCTTGACAAGACTTGTATGGCTTGCAATGCTAAGAAAAAAAAGGGGGGGCGGTCATTTCACTTTGGGTTCATACATGTGGATGTCAAAACTCATCACTTCAGTGTTGCAACATCAGGCATCGGAGTATATATCCATGAAATTTCTGACATTTTGAAACTTCCTTTCGATAGAGACTATCTATTGAAGTGTCTTGTGTCTGAAATTCCATTTCGGATTGTCCTATTCTCAATAGAAAAAAACAAAAGGAGGACAGCGCTTGTACCCCTCTCAAGGAATTAACATGTCCTCTCTGCCTCTGCTCTGTGACAAGTACAAATTGCAGATGGGGCTGAGACTGCTGCTCTGTCTCTGAAACATCTGAACTAGTAGGTTCTTTGTTGTTTCCATGAAGTGATTTTATGCAGCTGTCAGATTGTACTTCAAAGGATTTTTCTAAATTTACTTCTGAAAGAACTGAACTGCCCCAATATGCTGCTTCTCTGGCTATAGGGAGAACTATGAGGTTTTGTGCAAAGAGCCTATAGTGTATATCTGGCACCATTGTGTCCTACTGGGCCATGAGATGGGCAGAGAGGGGCTGCTGCTGGCCAGGGTTGCTAGTAGTGTGTGTGGGTAAGGAAAACACAAGCAAAACAGGAGAAGAATCTCTTCAGCCTCTTAATTCAGAAACAGTATTTTACATGCAGATTTTAAAATGGCATTTTCTTTGGGGCCGTACTAACCAAAAAAGTGGTGTATTTTTTCTAAAAGCAGTTCAAATTATTTCATTTCAGTCACAGAGTAAGAGCATATTCCTTACTGATTTAATATACTTCACCCTTACAGTGAGTACATCATATTTGAAGGTAAAGTGAATAATTTGTAGCTCTAAAAAGAGCAGAGTTTAGTGTTTAAAGATTCCTCATGTTTTTTTAAACCCTTTCTTTTCAGGAAAGCTTATTCAATACATGAGGAAAGGATGAGGGGAGGTCTGAAAACAGCTCTGAAATTTTCTAATTAGATTTATAATTCTAAAGTCTTATTTCAACAAAAATATTAGACAATAACCAAGAGCAGACTGAGGAATACAGGTGCCTAAACTGGTCATATGTTCAGCCACCTACACCAGATATTTCCCTCTGCCTGACCCTGACACCATGCCACCCCCAACCTCTGGTGACTTTTTTCAGCCTTTTGGAAGTTTCAAATTCAGCGTCACCAGAAAATGCCAGCCACACAGCTAGAGTACTTCAGGCAGTGGTGAAATAAGATCACGTCTTAGAGAGAATGATCTGAATAAAGGTTAAGTCTTATGGTGTAATGGAACTAATGCCTGCAAGTTTCTTTATGTGTAAATGGTAGTAAAACTGTTTTCTGGTTATTTAAAATGGGGATAGGTTAAAATATGAAACAGACTCTGCTTATGAATGTCTATTGCCTTATCAGTTAGCATGGCTGGGAGTGTGTGTGCATGTATAGAGGGCACATTGTTGCATCTACTTAAGAGTCTAAGGTCCTTGCTATATAAAGCAGCATCTGTCCTGTAGGCTTGGAAAAAGTCTTGTTTCTGTGAAAGCTGAATACAGTTTATTCAGGTACACCACAGAGCAATGAATTACAGAGTGGTGTGGGCTGCCATTGCCGTGTGTGTCCTTTCTAGGACAGGCTGAGATTCAAGTTCAGATATGAGACAGCACATATGCGGCAGAATTCTGAGAGTGCATATGACTTTTGTCAATTGCTCATGATGCAATTTATTATTCCTTTTCTTGTCCATCATATTTCAAGTTCGTTCCAGGGAATAAAATGGCAGTTGAAAAGGATCCACTCTTGAGAAATTTGAGGAGCAATCTGTAAAAGCTCTGAAGAGGCAAGAAGTCGCTGTCAAGTGAGAGATGCCCATGCGACTCCTTCAAGTGAGGTACTGTTTGCACTCAGCTCACTGAAGGTTAAGGCTGCATTTAACATTGGCAGAGAAAGTCTCACGTTCAGATCTCTCTCTGCTGAAAGCAGAGCTGTACTTGACTGACCTTTGGTGTACAGCAAATGATAGGTGGAGCTCCAGAGCACTAGCAACACCAGGTGAAGGAACTGTCCTTGTCTAGTGCAGAGGTTACGCTCGTGATACAGCTGCACATTCCCAGAAAAGAAGTTGAGCCTGTGGCTTAGCAGTGGAAGGATTTGTGCTCTGGCCTTTCTGACTGCAGCTGAGTGTGTGGGAGCAGAAGCCTGACTCGTTTGTTTGGCTTATAAATCCTGCTGTATTGAGATGGAGAAGGCTCCAGGGTCCTGATGCCTGACCGGACTGGCAGCTCAAGTGCTCCTTCATTTCAGTATTCCACGCAGTGCATTCTGTTGTTTGGGGTGAGGGAGGATATTCTTGAGTTTTGTTTGGGTTTTGTGTTTTGGTTTTTGTTTGGGGTGTTTTTTTTTGTTGTTTAAGGGTAATTTCATAGACTTAGTTCAGACATGTACAAACTGAAATTTGAGGTATGTGCAAGTCATATTGCAGTCTAGCAAAGGAGAAATGCTTGTGGTAGAGATCTGAAAATCTCTTGGGTTAGTTTTGCTATTTCCATTATTCTCAAAATCACACCATCCCCTCATGCATTTCTGTGATTTGAGAGCTTTCTGTAATTTGTGAAAATGCAGTGTTATGTGTCTGGTTCTTGTCAGTTACAGTGTTCGCCGATAGCTGGTAAGGAATGTGACTACCTGTAGTAATCCCCAGGGAGTCTGCTCTAAAAATAATCCTCAGCAGCCTAAGGAACATCTGGATCCAATTACTGCTGTTTTCCTGGGTAATAATGAAATTAAGTTTCTCATAAGCTTTTGGGACTTGGAACAATTCTGAAGTTATAAATGTATCTACTGTATGTTTTAGAGTACCATGGGATACTGCTCTTTTGGGGTTGAATCATAGGACTTGCACACCCAGGAGAAGCCTTTGGCTGGAGTTTTCCTGCTTATTTCAGATGGATTGAATTAGATTCACTGATTTCAGTTTTGTTCTTGACTGCATCCTTGCAGAAATAAACTGAAACTTTAGAATAAGATATTTCTGAGGGAAAATAAATTTGGCTCAATAGATAAACATCTATATTTTGATACATGCAGATATATTTGTGGTAGTGATTTTTCTGGTGTTGTTCTGTATTTTGGTTTTTTTTGTATGAATTTTATTCTCTGGAAGGCTGGGAGGGAATGCTTCAAAGTCTGAGATGCTGCTTTGCAATATCCCTTGACTATCTCTGAAACAACTCCTGGTATTCGCTCTGTCTCTCTGGTGTCTGTTTAATTTTGACTTGATTTGGCTTCCCAGTCTTGCTGAAGCACTAACTTTAGTTTGGAGCCAGAAAGGAGCAGCTCTATTCTAGTATACTAGTCTTTTCTTGTAATTGCTCCCTTGGTATTTGGGAAGCCTTTTAGATAGAGCTGCTGTGATGTCTTTATGCTTGTTTTTAAAATTAAGCTAATTATTTATGTAAGAAACTCAATTCAGTACAGCTGTTTACATGGGATTTGCTTACTAAGTACATCTCAAATGGCATTTGTGCAGTTGCTACGTACTGATTTCATACTTGTGCAGACTTTCCCCCATCAGTAAGAAATGTAAAAGACATGATGAAAGTATCTCCTCTCCAGTCCTTGTTCTTTATTTCCATGATTAGTAGTGATTGCCTACTAATTTCACTTTAGACTTCATGTCAGAGAAATGTCAATGTTTATTAATCTGTTAAATAACTAGATACTGCTCATGTTATTAAAAAAAAAAAGAACAAACTAATTGCAATTTGTGTTCTTGCATTTGCTAAAAATTGGCATTTCCTAATGGTGAATCAAGCCTCAGCAATATAACTACCATTAGCCAACTAGCCATGGTGCTGGTTTCTAAGATGATGGTAATGATTGTGCCAGCTTAATGACAAACAAAAAATCAAGTTTTAACACTTCTTTCAGTTGTCTCTACCTCTAAACCAGAAAACTAATCATAAGAATATTCTCGTGTTTTAATTGTGACTGTGGGTGACTGATGAAAAACATGTAATTAACTGATGCAAAACTTGACATAAGACAGTTGACACCAATTTTTTATACATCATTATATGAATCCATGTAGTGAAGCAATTAGTCTTTCATTAGTTCTGAGTTATTTCAAAAGCTTTGAAATACTTGTGTGTTTAATTTTTAATCAACAAGGAAGTATATCTTCTAATGCCGTTAACTTCAGGGACTTAAATTAAATGTACACCAATGAGACTCATTCCAATAAGGTAAGCGGCCTCCACAGCTGTGGGGCCGCAAAAGTTTTAGGAGCTTTTGAGGCTCAGCAGTGGTGCAGACTCTTCAGGATTTTCTTACTCTTTTCCACCTCCCTGTGACTGCATAGTGCTATCTCAGAAATGCTGTGTTGCTGCACACATTGGTGAGGAGCTGCTGTTTGCATTCTTCCTGACTGCCATTACACGGCTGCCTGCTCTGACACTTTCAGCTTTTTAGTCAATGAAGCCAAAAGTTGTAAGTGAGGCTTGCGTGTTAATATGTGCTTGACTTCCCCTGCTTTGCTGTTCATTGTTAAAAATAGTAATGAAATATAGCCTGGGTGTGGATAGGCAGCTGTTTAGCTCTGGGACAGGTTTTGTTCAGGTTTCCCTTGGGCACTTTTGTCCAGTTTGTTTTCCTGTTCACTAAACTGATTTTTGTGATGAACCCGTTATGAAGTCTTCCCACATTTTTTTAAGATTTAATTTATGTATTTATTTATTTAAGAATTCCTGAAAAGATCATCTTGTTCGCCTTTCACTGACAGTTTGTCACCTCCTTTCCTCTTAAGATCCTTATAAAATCTCAACCTGTCAAACTGGCAGTAGTAAAGCAGACTAGATGTGCATTCCAGTGTACCTTGTAGAGGACCCTGATTTTGTGCAGTCTTTGTAAAAAACCCTTTATAACCTATCTGTATGCGATGAAATTATGGTTAGTATATAAAGGAGCAAAACTCTGCAAAACTCTACAACCATGCAGTAAAAGGAACCTGTTGTATAAAAGCTGGAGAACTCAGGGAGCGCTGCTTTCCAAATGCAGATCCCTGTGTTTTGGCACAGTGAGATTTTACTGTGTGTTCCTACATTTTAACAGATTTCTGATTAAGTAAGGAAAGCATGTCCCAGGCAGAGGCCAGCTCTCTTGATCTGAACATGCCTGGAGTCTGCACGCAGACACTGAGTGGCCTTTTTTGTGTATTACAAAAATAGTTTTGAATGCACTACAAGTATTAAAGCTGTATTAGGTCATCAGTGATCATAAATTTAAGTTGTCTGACTTCAGTAGGAATGATTAGAGCACACCTGGACCTTTGAAACAGACATAATACCGTTCTATTTATTTAGCTGAGTAATAATAATTTCCTTGTAATAACTTTTTACTTTCGTTTCATATTATGCTGAAATTTGTCTTTTGTTTTTTTACCTAACGTTGCCAGGAGAAGAGCACTTAATTTCTTGCATGATGTTTCAAGGTACACTTTTTCTACCAATTTTCCTAAAATGCTGAAATGAACGGTGCCACATTATATTCTTTCATCTTGGTGGCAATTGGCCATTGGTGTCACTAAGATCACCGTGCAATAAAGGATTTATAATGCAGCATTCAGGTATTCAGAGGTAGACACTGAGAGGATACTTTTGCTAGGGATGTTCAACTTTTTTGAGGCAGAAATAGGACTTTGATGTGGAAGTAGTTGAACTCAACATGTGTGAACACTGTTAGCTAATTATTTTTGTTGACATGCCTGCACCCATGCAGCTGCACCCTGTTGGTGGAAGCGGAATCAGGAGGAAAAGGAATCGTGTCTGTCATGTGTTAAGCTGCATGAGACTTCCTTCCTATACATAATCTGATGGAACATTTTGAGATATTCAGGGAGGAGCAGAAGTGGAGGACATTCACGGGTGATTATATAGGCTCAGAGGAAGAGATTGCTATTAGCTTTATGATTTCTAAATGCTTTACGTCCCCTTTAAAATAGTTTTGAAACAGATTTAGGAGCAGTTATCAGGTATCAGGTGGTTGGACAGCTTATTTGATGTTGAATGACAAATAGTGCAGAAAAGTAGAATTCCTGTGAAAATGAGTTAGCAAGAAAACAGGCCTTAAGCTGCACTGTATATTAAAAAAAGTCCACGAAAGCCTGGCTTCACTTATTAGCAATTTGCAGTCTCCAGGAGCTCAGCCTGTATTCAATCTCCTATATTTGGCCCTACTCAGGACCAAAATCCTATTTGCATGCAAGAGACCAAATTTTCAGTCTCCAGGCTCATGGCTGTCTTACAGGATAAGCTGCTGGATGTGAAGCACACTGTCTCGCTAGCCCTCAACAAGCTTTTTCCCGTGCATGAAGGTTGAATAAGAATTCTTTGGGAGAAAACATCCTTTTATTTTAATTTTCTTTAAATTTTTTTTCTCCTCCTGTTGTTCTGGCCATCTGCAGCCTCCAACAAGGTGCTTATTTCAGGCTGCCTAACAGAAGGTGAGGGAAAATGCACCATAAACCATTTAGAGTGGATTGATGAGGAATAGGAAGCAGGGATGGCATTCTTGCTCTTTTTTTCAGGGCAAAACAGGTGAAGTTGTTACTTAGTTTCCAAAGAATCTTACTTGTTATGCTATGAAAAAATGAGTGGTGCCAGTCTATCCTGTATGTGTAATGTGCCATATCTCAGTGTATTCAACCACATAGTTCTAGTACATGCCAGAAAACTCAAGCTAACAGTTTACTGACAGCAGTTCAAGGGGCAAACACTAGACTGATGGCAGGAGGACTGGTCTGTGCAGTCTCTGCTTTTGGGACTGGTTGCTAAAGCCCAGACTCTGGAGGGTGAAGATGAGCTTTCACCTTACCACCTGGTGTTATGCTAGTGAAGAACAGGGTTTGCATGGGAGGAACATGGCATGAATAAAAGAGTTGCACCATCCAGCAGCAAAAGATGTCCAAGTGGATCCAGTTGGAAATAGGTTTGTATGCAGTATGCGTATTTCTGAAACTTGTTCTAATGCTTGAGGCAGCTGAGAGATAAATAATTTTGGAAAACTTATGATCAGCTCCTACAATTTTTAATTTATCCAACAGATGGAATGAAAGAACAACTCTGGATGTTTCACCCTTGTATGACATAGAGGGTTACTGATGACACAGGCATTGTTTTCCCTTTATGCTGATAACTTAGATGTTAAAAATGTTGTGTGTTGTATTTCATGAGAGATTTTGAGCATTGCAGAACTTGATGTTATGGAAGTGGAAAAATGTCAGTCATGCTGGTATTAGACCAGGAAACAAGAATGACAAATAATATTAAGTGACAAGCTTGGTACTTACAAATACTGAAGGTTGTTCCATTTTTAGTGTTTCTCTTGTTCTGAATATTCAGTTAAATTTATTCTTTAAAATCAGAAATAAACTAGTTGTAGTTGTCTTTAGTCCCCAATCTTTGTCACTCATCTAGGTAACATAAGGTAATTGCATAGTGTTAAGGATTAATTATTTAGTGTGTGTAATACTTTTCTGTAGTATTAAGTTTTGATTTTGATCCTTTATATTAAATTTCTGTCTTGTGATTTGTGCTGGGAAGGGTCTGCTGGATATAGCGATACTTTCTTGAATTGTAGCACTGACTGACATTTGATACACACAGAAGAAAGTTCAGCTTGGCCATGGTGATACACATCTGGAATAATGTTGTGTGAGAGGTTGCAAGGGATTATTTGATGGGCTTTTTAAAGCTCTCAGGGGGGTGATATGCATTGTCCTATTGCAGACCTTATTTAAGCGGCAGCTTCCATTTCTGCTGAATGGAATCTTTTGTTTGACTTTTAATTTTATTTTTTTTTAATAGTTGGGGAAAAAAAGTTGATTTCTGATAATCTTGTTCTGATTGTATATAGCTGGTGGTTTAAAAAGATTTTATTTATTCTTTGCTCTATAAGAACAGTGTTGTTATTGGCCATACTGGGGTATATTAACAGTTGTCACAGACTATCTGGTGAATAATTTTTTTAATAAGAATGGAAATTCCTCTCTGTTGGAGATCAGGTACTTTCCTTTTCTTCCTCCTTCAAATGGCATATGAGATAATTTCTAGCTAGAATTCTGTGCTTTGCTCTTCAAACAGAGCGGTATGGGGGAATTCATCACTTGCAGTGGCAAGAACACTTGCTTTTGCTGGGTTGAAGAATTAATTGGAGACTCTGTTAATGGCCATTTTGAGTTTGGAGGCCAATTTATTGAACTCTTAAGTGCATCCCATAATGCTTTTAGTTTAGTATTTCTAAATGCAGCTGGGAATAAATTAAGCTTTTTCCTGTGATGATTGATACCTAAATTTACCAGAACTTTAAGGTAGAACTGTAGAGACTTTTTTTTTTTTCTTGTTGTTGAGAAACAAACTACTGAAATGTCTGCAGTTCTAAGCAAGAGAAATGGAAATATACCACAGAAAGTTTTCAAAGAACTGTTGAAATAGATTAAAGGAAGACTCTTACGTAAATCATGCTTCCACTTTAGTGCCCTTCTAGAATGGATCCAGTGCAGTTAATTTCGTCCACTAAATCTCTGTAGTTTTCATTTGCCTTTCCTGAGAGTCTTCCATTAGTGGCAGTTTCGATTTCTGCTACAGGCTTCCCACCTGCTGTCCCATGTTATCATTGTCCTGCCCTGCTTATTGTCTTTGGTTGCCATTAGAAAGAATAACTGGTTATTCCCTAAGGAAATTTAAGCTAATTAAATATATAGAAGTTAGGGTATATGCAAAACCAGATAAACCAGATGCTTCCTCTTTGATGCATCAATCTCAGTCTTATCAGATCAGAGGGCATATACATGAAAAAGTATACAAATCACTAATGTAGGTGGCACCCATTATTTATGTAACGTATATATAATGTAAACCACTAATATTTTGTATACCATCAAAATTGTATTCCTTGTTTTTGCAAGGTTGACTCAGAGATTTTTAATGCACCTCATGTCCTACTGAAATTGAGTCCATGTGAAGGAATTGCATAATACCGTTCTGCTAGGAGAAACAACAATCCTTCATTTATCTCATCTACCTGTTTGCTGGCTTTGATGACACCTTGACGCAGCTACAGTAGGATCTGGGAATGCTCTCATAATTCCATTTCAAATATATGTTAGCAGTAGAATGTGGAACTTTTGCAAGTGAAGCAGGCATTGTCTAGCAGGCTCAGGCACAGAGCCTACATGATCTGTATATTAGCAAAATTGTAGTGCCTTGCAAAAGGCCCAGGGAGACTACTTAAAAATTGATTGCAAATTGCAGGGAGACACACCAGCTAACTCTGGAGCAAAGTTGGTTATTTGTTTACTTTTACCAATAATAATTTAATTTTCCTACTGTTAATGCTTAATGCTAAACCAGTTTCCTAGTTGCTTGAAGTTCCCAGTGGTTTTAAGACAATTCCAAGAGAGTAAGTGATAACAACACAGGAAAACATAACTGTATGCAACCACAAAGGCCAGATTGGGAAAAGAGTTGTCATATATAAGACTTTAATAGTTGACATAAAAAAGCTGCTTTGTCTTCAACAGAATCTCGAGTTCTGCGGAAAAAGAAAAAAAAAAGATACTAAATCCATTTTCTAATTTTCAGTTACATTTGTTAT
This sequence comes from Psittacus erithacus, assembly GCA_009867235.2. Classification (NCBI taxonomy): domain Eukaryota; kingdom Metazoa; phylum Chordata; class Aves; order Psittaciformes; family Psittacidae; genus Psittacus; species Psittacus erithacus. The sequence continues at coordinate 10,262 of WYDI02040307.1, forward strand.
TCTGGTTCAGAGATTTCCTTGAAGCTTAGTTGGTCTGCTACAATACAGGCACGTAGATCATCTTTGTGTTTCTATGCATCTGACTTTTCATTTCCACAAATTGAAATATTTTACTAATGAGGTTTCTATATTCTTGTCAAATGTAGTGTGTCCCCAGGAGAATGCCAAAGGGGTGAGTCTAAGGAGACAAGCACTGTTCTGTAAATAGAAAAGGCATGACAGACTGTACAGATTCTGTTCTGTTCTAAAAAAAAAAAAAGTAAAGGAGGAGAATGGCAAGAAGAGATACGTATCTCGCTACTGAATGTTCAACTTTTCCCTTCTAGTTTTATAAATCTAAGACTTCAATTCACTGCCCTTGTGATAATTTCAGCTCTGGGCTAAAACAAATATATCAAATTCTGACATGAAGAATATCTCTTAATCTAAAGATATTTGAAGAATAGTGAAGGACCAAGGAAAAAAAAGAAGAAATCCCTAAATTAGTAATTCTTTGTAGTATACATTCTTCTGCATTATTTCTCTGGGGATTAGAATATTCACAAATACTCAGTGTTCAGAGCTTCTCAGTGTGTAGTCTATGATCTTTTAAGTGTACAGTTGAAAGCATGTGAGCAGTAATATAACAAATACTTTAAATTGTCACCCATATTTATCATAGAAGGCTTTTTCTTGTAAGTCTGTGAGTCATGTTACGTCAGTTGAGAAGACGTGCACTACTTGCATGATGTTTGGATATGTCACAAGTATTTCTGTTCTGCATTGATTTGTTTCCATGAGTTAGTGCCTATCTTTGAAATTCAAGTTCAGTATTTGCAAACATAATTGGAAAGTTGTTAATAATTTATGTTTCCAGTGGCAATAATAACTTGGAAGAAATGGGTAGGGGTTTTAATTTGTCTCATTGCTCTTATTAAAAGTGAACCTAGCTTTCTTTGTTAAAGACTTGTGCACAGGTATGCTTGCTGAGCATATAGATAATATACCTATTCATAAAGTTATATTAATAATTTGTGGTGGGGGGGTAAACCAGAGGCATTGTTTCAGCATTAATACTTTTGACCTATATTCCTCTGACTGTTTAAATATTTGTTGTGTAATATCATAAACAGTAGTGTGTTTCACTTTAGACTGACTGAATTGTTCCCACTCCAGCTCCAGTTTGGCAGACCTGTTCTCAGCCCCTCACAGGAGTGGGAGTCTATTCAAGAGGAGAATTGGAGCTTAGCATACAGCATGTCTTTCATATCAATATTCATACACTTTTTTTAAACCAGAAAAGGGCTGCTCAGATTATGACTTCATATTATTAATGAATTATGTACAATTCTACGTGTCTAAGAAGAAGAAAGCACCTTCTCTCCAGTTAGGAAACAAATAAATGAGAATTTAGTCCTTTCAATTAAGCATGTTATTGGGGAAAGTTGGGATGCGAAAGGACGGTGTGGTAGACATCAGTTTAGCTGTGTCTTCAGTATCCTGGAGAGGTGGGGTGTGAAGGGTTTTAACTCCTGAAGAGTCAGCAATTGCTCTCTTTTCCTCTGCGGCCAATAGAAGGCGTTGTTCAAGACCAATAGCAAAAGTCTCAGCTTTATGTCAGAGACAGAAGGCATGATGTGTCACTTCAGGTATCCTATTGATGGTGCAGGTTCTACAAAGCATCTTGCTGTACCTATGTTCATATGACTGAAAGCTCAAAATTGTATTTTGATAATACTATGAAGAAAAGAGGAGGGGAAGGAGATGGAATCTAATTCTAAAGTAATAAAAGTTGTAAAAACTTGCTGCAGTAGAAGGATAAAATTTTCACCCCTCTCTTATTCAGTATTCAAACTTGCTTTTGGTGAATACTTGTCTGTATTGCTATTACTAACAGTTGTGTACTGTGATGCTTGATTTTGGCTGTTTGTGTGCATGGTGATGGCTTGATACCCAGGAATATTGTGGAAAGGAGTGCCTGCTCTGAAGATTTCTATCTTGATGTATCTGGATTGTCAGGCTGCTATGAGAAGAAAATGAATGACGCACGTCTTTCTGGAAAGTCCTGAACAGAAATGTGGGAATGGCAGGTTTTTTCCTGAAGTTTTATATGTTTGCATGAATAAGAGACATTTAGTTATCAAATTCAACTGCAGGTTTTTTTGAATCTATGTTAAATCATTCTAGTGATATCAGAGGTTTGCATCATGCCAATATATGCGGAAAATATAGCTTAGAATCTGTATGTAAAATAGTACAGAAATAATGTGGATTAACCACTATAATAACACTAGATGCAGAGTGAAAAAATTTACTACAGTGGTGTTGGTGATGAGGAGAAGAGCCATGTCCTGCAAAAATATAAGTGAGGGAACAGAAGGAGAGGGAGAAGCAAGTGCTTAAACTCAGATTCTGTTCTTGGTTATAGCTCACTTATCTTGTCTGATCTGTTGACCCTAAATGTCTTGAATAATGGCATTACATTGGAATTCCTTGTGGAAATGAAAATTGGCCAGTACAAAGGACCTTGGTGATTTGGGTGTGTTTGGTTTTCTTGGTTTTGGTTGGTTGGTTTTTTTTTTCTTGGCATGATAATTAGCTGAATGCTAAACTGCACAGAAGATGCATTTCATACTGCATGAGGATAAAACATTTGAAGTAGAAAATTTGTCTGAATATGAGATTTTTAGGGGTCCACTTTATTAAAGTTTTTTGTTATTTTGGTTTGAATGATGTTTCATAGTGATTGCCATGATTTCGAATCTTTTATTTAATGTTGCAGTGTATCACTGCTTCTTACACTGACTTTTCAGCTACATTAGGCAGTCTTTAATCTTCATTAATTAAATTATGAATTGATTTCACAACAAAATATTAAGATTTGTAGGTATCTTCTAGAATAAATTATAGTAAGTCTGTAAACACTAAGAGCACTTTTTCTTTATAGATAAGAAAAAACTACACTTACTGTGAAAGGGAATTTTACTGAGTATATTCTTACTGAAACAATTTCAAGAATAGTATAATGACTAAATGTATTAAACATACTTAAATTCTTATGTAGACGTATGGAAATCAATATGGTTCCATTTATGCTATAAAGTAGACTTAGGTGTGCTAAGTGAACAAAAGCCTCAGTGAGCCAAGTTCCACTGAGATTAAAATAGATCTCAGTTGAAAGGGAATATAATCCAAGTTGAAAAACAAGCTGGTTTATGGTTTATAAAGCTTCATGACAATATTTCCTTTACCGAGTAGGCTGCTTCTACCTGTATGTTAGTTTCAGTTCTCCTTTGCTTTCCCAGTCTCCAATACCCCTTCATCTCCCATGAAGAGCTTTTTTTAATAAAACATAATTTGTGTTACTTAGCTTTAAAAACCCACCTCAAGTCAAGCAATTGATTTATGTTAGTATCTCTTGTTCTGATTAGAAAAGAAACAATAGCAGGACTCCAAAAATCAAGGCTATGTTCTTCTAACACTTCTAGTAGTACAATATCTATGTAAAATCCAGTGGAGCAAAGGACAATCTAATCTGGCCTGCTCTTACAAAGAGTGGCTAGTAGGGGTGAAGAAAGCCAGGGAAAAATTTCTAGACAAAACATAAGACATGGGAGCTAGAGGGAGTGACAAGAAAGATTTCCCTCTGTGCAGCAGGACCGTGAGGAAAATTGAAGGTTATTTTCTCAGGCATGTCTCTGACAGTTTGGGTCAGAATACTCCTTGGTGTGAGGCCATTAGACTATAGAAGAGTTACCCTGGGTTAAACTTGTCCTCAGTATGTCTCATACAAGTGAAGAACTCTAGCTTTGAAGAAAGCAAGCTAGAGATATATTCTCTTTTAAGCATCTCCTCCTACACTGTTGTACATTTTCCTCAGTGTTAAAACTTTTTACCAGGAAGATCCTGGTTGTGACAACGATCTGTCAGCCCTCCAAGTTAAAAAGAACAGAAATGCTGGATGCTTTACTGAAGAGCATTGTACAAAGCCTGAAAATTGTCCACTTTTAAACTGACCTACATTTAATTATATGGTTAGAGGTTTTAAGTGAGCACTGGGATTTAAAATTGGATGAAACCTGCAATTTCTATAATAGCTCTGAGAATGTGAGCTTTGTGACCTCCTGTTTATTTAGAAGTGATGTTGCATGTCTGATGCTGCCGAACTGTATACAGTCTGGCACAGCAGGATACACGTTGACACAAAAATCAGAAGTCAACAGTTTTAGGTTAAGTTTAAGTCCTTCACGAATGTACCAAGTGTAATACATGTGCTAATAAGAGTGTCTAGAGCTTTTACTTCATACCCTGGTTGTCATTGCGGTACAGCTGAGTAAGGATTGTTAGAATGCTGTGATCTCTGGACATTGATTAGCTGTTTCTAAAAAACCCACCCAAATGGTTCAGAAGCTAAATTAGCAACTGACAATTCTCAATCCAGAGAGACCTGAAATTAAGAGTTTCTTCTAGATTAATGTTCAGTGAGGCACTATGGTAATAGTGTGATTTGCTAAAATGACATATTTTCTTGTAAATAAGTAGCCTGTTGGTAAATTATTTGATTTGGAGCAATTTTCTTTGCTGAACTTGTTCACCAGTTTTACTGAGATGGTGATCACTACCTTTAGGGGCTGAACCAATTTGATACCTCAATGCACTGAAGGAATAAAATTCTAAGTACTACACAGGCATTCTAGCTTGGGTTTTTTGCCATACAGCAAAAGTGTTATGGGAGATTGCTTTTGGTCCCTGACTGCTTATCCTCTTGTATATAGCAAGGGGGTTCTGTGCAAGTCAAGTGCCTTTTCCTCCCATCTCAAATGGGAGAAGGACCCTCTGTCGCATAGGTAGGTAGCAGAAGGTAAGTGAGTCTGAGAAATCTTGAGAGACTTAGAAATTGCCCTTTCTATGGGGACTATGTGCATGGGTCCCAGATTGAAAATTACCTGACAGGTATGAAAACCACTGAAAGCAAATTTCTTTTTGCTATTAATAGTTTGCTTATGCATTTAACTCTTTTTTTAATCCTGCTACCACCAAAACACACAGGGGTTGTCAGGCAAAACCAAATACATATTTTCAAGAACAGAAAGTTTTCCAAATACTCATGGATACTCTCAATATTGTTTGCTTCATTTAACTGGGCAATGAAAAATGCAGTGTGAGAGAAAGTACGACTGAAATTGGGAACTAAATTTTAGAGATGGTACTGAACTGAGTAGAAGGCAGATAATCCTCAGCAGCAGCATGGACTCTCTTAATTCATCTGTAGGACCTTAATACTGGTTTGAGGCGGAATTGCTCCGCCTCTCCTAGAGGGCATCCCGTTATCTAGGTGACAGCAGCTCTGTAAGAATGGAGTCAGGACTTCTTCATTACCTTGAATGATTGTGCAGCAGACCAGCTATGGGAAGATAATAGGGTAGACAAACCCTACTGAGGCTACATTCATAACCAGCAGAGGCAGAAGCTCATGTTTTGTGTTTGGGCATAGCATAGCAGCTGAAGACTGAATACTACAGGATGCACTCCAGACAACACAGGATGATATTTTTGCAGTTGAACAATGTTGCATGCCATTTTGATCTCTCAAGCCACGAAAGACAAACATTCTTTCCTACCATTTCATCTCCTGCCAGGTGTCAATACTGTTTGAAACACAAGTAGCACAGGTTATGTTTGCCACTGTTGATGGCAAGATGTATGTAGTATTTATCATGGCATTCATTCCTTTCAGAAATGCAAAAATGGAAACTGCATTTAGGTCATATTTGCTCTGTGTGGAAAATGGAGTGTTGCAATATGGTTCAGGTTGATGTGAAAGCAGAGGCAGTTATGCTGAGACTGCTGGCCTTCAGTGCAAGAAGCGGTTTGCTTATCTTGAGAGAAATACGTAAAGCTTTCTGATACGAGGACCAGAAAGTACTGTATGATGTTATAGCAGATCCATTCAGTTCTAAAGGTCTGTCGTCAGACTGGAAATAATATAAGAGCTGTCTTTCCAGCACCATATATGTTACACCATTTTAGAGCAGCATGGGGAAACATGAGGGGAAAAATGATGCTGTATACTGGGAGGGCAGTTGTGGGAAGGTATGGGTAAGTGAAGCAGGAAAGGAGGGGGAAAAGCAGCAAGATCAGGATAGCATATTTGCTGTAATGTGAGGAGCACTTGAAACAAATGCAGAGTATTTCAACTCGTGCAGATGTTACGAAGAGTCACTGTGTGGTAGTCATCTCGACCAACATGTTCTTAAACCTCTAAAACTCCACAATGCTATAGTTAATAGCATCATCACTTGTGATACTATTGTAAAAAATGCACATACAAAATATACCTAATGTTTATGTCGTACAGTTAAAGGTTACATACGTGCTACTGACATAGCTACTTCTCCTCCTGTTTGAGCTTTGTCTCTGCCTGCCTAGCACATAGTGCAGCTCCTCTGTTTCTCCTGTTCCAGCTTCTGTCTTCTCATAATTTTCTGTGCTGTGTGTGCTGTGCTGACAGGAGTGCTTGCTCCCTGCTTTCCTCTTGTGCTGTGGTAAGCTAAGGAGCAATATCCGCAGAGATTTCCTTATTCTTCCTAGCAAAGCATAATTCAACTGCAGTATCTAGTAGCACAGTGGCACTGTATGAAATCAGAATGTAATCAGGAACAGAAGTCATATATGAGTTAAAAATTTCATTACAATGTGGGCTTTTCAAAAGCTGTATTTATGGATTTGGTTTTTTTACTTATGTCCTTAATTTGATGCTTAGGAGTTACAACTTTATAAAAACTACTCCTTAAACTCCATCAGTGCTGCCTCCTTTGCCCTGTTACATAGCCACAAACTAACAAATTTGCTAAATCAAACAACTGAGTAATGTTGGACATTGCTGAGGCTTTTTTTTCTTGAGGGACATCAGGTACAGTTGGTCAGAAATTCAAATAAGTCACTTTACAGTTTCACTATTTGGCTTGAATAAACTCAAAATGTGGGGAAAAACCCAGTAATCCTTTGCCTGTGGTGAGGAACGAAGTGAATGTGAGAGGGACTAAGCAATGGAGTTTCAGAGGGACCATTAAAACTGTGATGAGGTTGCCTGTAAGGATTTTTTCCTATCTGCTTACAACTGGGCTACTTTGCTCAATACACAGAATGTGAAAGTAAATGGGATATGGATGAAGAGGGAGAAAAGGCATAATTGCTGTTGTCATACTAAAAGAACTTTATGAAGACTTTCATTAAATCCTTATGGCTACTAGCTAGAGAAGCATCTTCCACAAGTTAAATTTTTAATTCCTGAACTATCTCATTTTGTTTTTTAACATTGTAGAACACTCTATCTTAAATAATTGCACTGACTTAGAAATAATAGCAGGGAAAAAACAAAAAAAGCAGTACTTTAGTTACTCAGACCTCTGCAAAAGACCCAACCAACTCATCACTTAAACAAGTAAATTAAGTCTTTATTTCCTATTTATTTACTTTAAATAACTCAACTTATTATTATTGGAGACCTATGACAGTATAAAGCTAGAATATAACATAAACTGGGGTATGCATAATACTGATTTCTAACAAGTATCTACAGGGAAGCATCGTTTAATTTGATTGAGGCCATTTTTGCTGAAATGTAGATGTGGATAAGTAAGACATAGAAACAAATTCTGTTTGATAAAATTCTACAAGAGTTTATTCTTAGAGCTTGCATTTATATTGTCTTTATCTGTAATATGCAGACTGAGCCTATGCTCATCTGGTACAGTTTTCTTGCTCTAGATGCTCCATCAGTGGTGGCAGTAGTCACTCTTGTCATATCATTCTCCTCAGAGGAATGTCTAAATAATGTGATGACGGCAAAATTTCAGTGACTGCTGTACTATTTCTGCTGCCATTTTGGCTGTTTTGGTAATAGCACAAAAGGAGTAGCTTCCCCTTGAAACTGCCTTAAATCCGATCTTGATGCTAAGTTAGCACCCATGGTCACTACAGCCAGTGCTACAAATTCCTTAATTAGTATCACTAATTAATGGCTAGCTCAAACAGGAAGGCTAAATTAGGCAGCATAGCCTCTGAACTCTACAAGCATCATTTTAGCATCCATCTGGCAATGCAAACAAAGTACTGACCTAGTTCTGCTGAAAAAAATCCTTTGCAAAAGTCCGCATGAAAAACAAAATATGGTCATTCTAAGTGACAGTTGAATAAGTGGGGAGGAGGGAAAACCACATTGTGCAAAATTTTCTGCAGCTTGTGTCCAGAGACACCACTCTTCTCTTTGCTGTAAGACATCAGCATTGCTTTCAAAGCTTCATTGAAGATGTGCCTAGCAATAAGACCAGAAATTTGATAAACTGGATGCACTATCGGACTTTCGGCCTGTTTCCTAGTACTGTTTCTCTCTGTCACACATATTCATTAAAAATAGTCTTGAGCTGGCCTGTTGCAAAGGAAACAAATAAAAGAGCATGGGCAGGTTTTAATTATTACATTAAAACAAAACCCACCACAATAAACTTACTTAAAATACAACTGAACTCTACAGGGGTAAAATAAAACACAGTATCAGTAAATCAACTGAAAAAGCTCTTTTGAAGGAAGAATTGTTCTTATAAGTTGCTGAGCTACTCTGCTTTCTGTGGACGTGAGAAGAATGATATAAATAAGATTTTCTGATATATGTAATCCATTGCAACAGCAGTCTTTGTCTATTTCAAATATTCTGATACGTTTCTGTGATTTAACAGATAAGTCAGTACCTTGAATGTTTGTTCACATCTTCATGCTAATAATGACACATTTAAATGGGGCATTTGTTTTTGTTTTTAAAAACTAATTTTTGATTGTGGGTAGAAAAAAAAAACTGATTGAAATTCTATCAAAATATTGAGCTTTTTAGTTTGCTTAATATAAAGCTACATGGTTAAAGACATATTTTTGTCTTACCTAATGTTTAGGATTAACTGGTTACAATTTTGCCTGTAATACAAATATTTTAACTTCTGACAGGGCAAAGTTCATGTTTACTTGAATATCAATCACTGTAAGGAGGGAATTAATTCAATTTGTATAATGGTTACTCTGATCATAGTTCAGGACATCTAAAAGCAGAATTTATATAAAATTGTTTGGTCAGAAAATGAGGTTACCTTAAAATTCAATTGCAGTTCTTAAATGTCTATTTTATTATAATATAGTCTGCAGTTTTTAATACTGGGAGCCTTAGACATCTTGCCTGTATCAGTGTTTAGTTAAAAATAAACCACCAGCAACTTAATTTCTGTATACAAAGAGATGCTTTCGTCAATGCTTTTGAAATTGTGACATTGCATTATGTATTTCTTCCATGAGAAATGGTACCGGGAAAGAATAGCTAGATGTATACTGAGTTAATTTTAACATTTTCAGCTATATTAGATTGAAAATGTATTTTGGTCACTTCTTTTGAAGGAAATATGGTTCTACTACTTTTTTAATTCTTTTATTTATCGTGTTTCACTTTTCCTGAGTTACTGTAGCAAATACCAGGTTTTAGTTTTGTGTTTTATAGAAGCTCTTTGAGTTGGTTACTAATTCACATATCAAAACTCATATTTTACTATTGCATAGGGTATTAAACTTATGTTTATTGAGGAACGTCTGACTTTTTTATTCAACAGGAGGGAATCCAGAGTGGAGAAAAAGAGCTAGACAAAATATCTTACTTATGAATTCTGGTTTAATAAATGTGCTTTCTATGGATGATTCATGGATTTTATGATTGCATTCAATTATTTTTCAACAGCTCATGCTTCATTTCATCAAGAATTTCAATCAATGCCAACTGATTAATTATCATTCTACTAGTAGCCTTTTGTCTAATAAACACTCATAATGAGCGTGTTCAGACTTGGCATATATAAATGTCAGTGATGTGCTAATAAAACACTTCTAGAATGGAATCCTGGCGGTAGTTATGCTTTAGATCTGTTTTTGAGGAGACAAAAAAGCAATCTCCTACCCTTTGCTTCCCCTTTCCATCCAAAATAAAAGCTGTAGTTGAGCAATAAGGATCAAATGTCTTGGTTAAAGAAGAATTTCATTGTACCATGGTAAAATACTATTAAGTCCATTGTCTTGAGCTCAATTTTTGCATGGCACTTTGCACAATGTATTCTGGAAATCTTTTCGAGTGGCTTTTCCCACAACGTTTTAAGTGTTCATGTATGTTCTCAGTCTGCCAAACCGAAGATCCATGCAAACCAAAGGAGAGCTATGATAGAATTGCATCTTTGTGTGACAAAAGAGGATGACGTTAGTGCCCTTTTTATGTTTAATTACAAAACAGCAAGACACGTAACCTTTCCAAAAGGAGGGTGGATACTGCCGAATCACAGATAGATATTGCATAAATGACAGAGCTGCCTTATGGCTCAAAACTACTGTGGTCTTATATACCTTTGAACAGATGGTTCATTTAAGTACTGGCAATGTAGCTTGACTAATTGCTTTAGACCTTCCATTTTTCTACTTTATTTGGGTAAGAAGTGGGCAGACCTGCCTGCACAGATACATGAACATATGAATTGGAAATAAAAACAGAATATGGAATGTGAAACCATGTTTAATTGTATGAAGTGGTGTTCCTGAATTATCACAAAATGTATTAAGGAAAGACAATAATGGTTGTCTGGATTTTGAACTTGGGAAACTGGATAAATTTTTATCCTTGCAGGTGTGTGTTACACTAAAGGCTTCCTGCCCTCTTACAGTTGGTCTCTGTGGAAGAGTAGGATAGAGATATAGTGGTATGTCCCCAAAATGTTCTCCTAGACTCCTTTGTGTTGCGACTTAGAGACTTTCTGTACTTCATTTACTGTGTGTGTATTTAACATCCTTTTGACAGATTTTTCTTTTGCTAATTTAATATGTTTCTGGATACATATTTTTTTTTTAACATTCCTAGAATCCAGGGCAGAATGTGCCACTTAACTGTACATTGTGTGAAGAAGTTAAATATTTTTAACGCCGTACATACCACATTTTTTCTGTTGCCACTAATCCAATTTATGCAGAGACAGGACCCACTGTTTGTTGCTTCTTCAGACTAGGTACAGTTTCACAGATCTTTCTTACATCCTTCTTCAGTTATCTGTCTTCTAGCCAGAAGAGTCTTTACTATATGCATGTGTGTATATATGACCGTACATGCATGTGTATGACCACGTATATATACAAACATGCGTACATGCACACGTACATACACGTATTCATATAGCTGTTCTTCACACTGCCTTTCTCTGCCCCGTTTTGTGTGTCTAGAAAATCCCTAATGTTTTTGAGATGGGGCAACAAAATAGTAGAGAATATTCAGTATATGTCTGCACATGGGTGTTTAGTAGTTTTTCTTTATAATTTCTAAGGATTTGAGTTATCTTTTTGTCACTGTTGTGGAACATCGAATGGATCTATTTTAACCCCAACTGCTTGTTTCTTAGTATGCATACCAAGCCCACATTTTTAGTTTAAAATTAAGGGTTTTCCTCATTTATTTATAATTTGTATTTCATCTGCCATGGTATCGCATAGTCACTGGGTACTGAGAGAGCTTTCTGCGGTTTCTGTGCACGCTATCCTTGGTAACATCATACCAGCCTCTCAAGAACTTTGCTACTTAACCAGCTCTTTCATCGTTTCCTTGTGAACACTGCTGACTAGCCCAGGTTACTGTAACAGTCGCCCTCCCAGTGGAAAAGCATATTTCCATATTTCTGCTGTGTGAGGATTTTTCTTATCCCATGACAACTTAGATTATTTTAAGAGACTTTAGGAATGGTAGGGTTGAATGTTTTAGGGAGTGTCAGCTTGATCTTCCTTGTCCACATTTCACCCTTTTACAAAAGTGTGTTCAATGACAGTACTTTGCCAAGTGATCATAGGCATGATCTGTTCTTTTGACTCCAATTGTGCTGGCCATACTGATTAATTATGTTGGTGCAGCTACTGAGATATTGCAATTTATTTAAAACTGAATCACCATGTAGAATTATTATAATGCAGGCTTGAAGCGAAAGTAAATACCACTGCCTAGAGAGTTTGCTTGTGTTTAGACTTTGATTATGGAAAAATATTATTTATGACCACATAATGTGATCATAGATCAGTCTAAAAAGTGCCAATTTTCTGTGGTAGCTACACAGAGAAGTCTAGTCAGTGTTGCACCTGACCCATTTTGACTTTCCAGGTGATACACTATAATCAAGTTAAAATTAATTTTTCATAGATCTGGAGTGAATTCAGTTTCTATGGTCTCTTTGTTGTACTATTTTAGTGTCATGGTGTTAAAGACCTAGGGTACATCATACAAACAGCATCTTGGTGTATTTATGTTAAATGGCAGGACAAATGAAGATTACTCTTTCGTGCATCACTTCTGTTTTAAAGTATTGATATGTACTCCAAGATCTGTAGCGCAAAGGAGTCAGTAAGAGAAATCAGTTCCAAAATAGTAAAATGTGAAAATTACAAATGTATCATTTACTGTGAAAATCTGTATGGAAGAAAGTATTTTCCTGGCATAGTTGGTAAGTGTTGGTGTTACTAGCTGTGTGTTTAGTAAGTAGATCTCTTTACACTGTAAATGGAATATTTCAGTCCTTTGCAACGGTGCAAACAGTTTTTGAAAGGTATTTTTTTTATGCAGCAGGGTATTTTTCTTAATGTTTAAGTTCTGTGCAAAGATGAAAGTGCTGTCTATTGCTTCAAAGGAAGCCAATGAGAAAATTATATGAGGCTTCCTTAGACTGTTTGTTGAATTTCGTTCTCCTTGAATATTGAGCGTAAACAAGTTTAAACATAACTGTTACCATAGTCCTACTTTCCTTTCTTGATTAAGTAGAGGCGTTTTAGCTAGTCTATCAGTACTGCTGTGCTGAATGGAATTCAGTGTTAGAAAAACATCAGGGTGCCTTTTGTATTGTATAATATACAGAACAGGAATTCTTCACATCAGCAGTCTATCCACATCAAACACAGAAAAGGAAGAACAAATGTGTCTGCCTAGAATCTAACAGGGAAAGGAAAGAAGGAAGGGGAATAAGAGCAAGATAATATCTGAAAGTATTTTCAAGGAGTGTTTAGAAAGGCTGCTGCTGTGAGGTAGACTATCCAAGATAAACATTTCATTTCAGGGCAAATCACCTTTCACAATGGATAAAAATATTAGGAACTCTGAAATGGATAGTAATGTTGGTTCTTGGTTGAATTTCTGCCATACCTTCTATTTCTTATCACTTGTATATATTAATAAAAATACACTCAGGGTTGGTAACAGTGAAGCATTGAAGCGTGATAAGTACACTGCCTAATATCTAACAAGAATGATCTCTAGCACATAATATAATAGCAATGTGCTAGATCGAAAAGGTGTGTTTTGTATCTTCTTTTAAGAGTTGGGATGTGTGTTAGAATTTGGGTGAATGGTTTTGGCATCCAAATTAGTTTGATGGAAAACTGAAGATGTTCCTCACTACAAATCTCATTCAAGCAGGATGGTGAACTAAAAAATGTCTGTAAAAATAAAGAATGAACTGGAAGAAGGAATGAAAAAAGTAATGTCATTTTAGTGTAAAACCTTAAGTTGTGTAAATGTTCAAAACTGTTGACATTTAGCTAATCTGGTTCAAACAAGCCTAATACACAGCCTGTACTGATAAAAACACCCTTTGCCGAGGCTGTACATAATTCCCATTATAAACATCTGTCTTCATCTGCTTGGGAATGAGCTTTAGATCAAACCTTTCTGGAAAACTTTAGCTGAATGGGCATATTTATATGCAGACCTATTTTTAGAACTGAGCTAGGAAACCAAATTATTTAATTTTTTAAAGCTATGTGCTGCTTGGCCTTTTCTTGAAGCTGTTCATGTCCTGGTTCTTTTTTAGCAGAGACTTGAAACTTGCCAGGGTCTAGCTTTTGCAACCCCTAATACTCTTTAACTTGATCTTAGTTCAGAATGTAAGAAAAAACTTTTAGGTGCTGAATAGACATTGCAAAATGGCTGCATGGGCTGTTGGAAGAGAGGAGGGATTTGACAGATGAATCATGGGACTCCAGATTGGTGTGTGTGTGTTTGAGGTTTTTTGGGGGTTATATCTGACTTGAGAAATTTTGGATATTATTAGCTGTCTTTCTGGATCTGACTGTGACTGGCCTTGGTGTACACACAGTTCTACTCACTGTGAAGTGCACGTAGCAGTCCTACTTGATGTGTCTTGGATGGAGTAGTCTGGTATGCATTTTTTCACTTGAAGCTCTGTATGTCTCTGTATTACCACCTGCCTGACTCGGAGTATTGTTACGAAGATAATTATTTGGAATATGGCAAATAATGATAGTGATGAGGGACATTTAAAAAGCAAAGCTCAGCACAGTGGAATATATAAAACCTGAGCTGACAATAAGAAGAAATATTATAGAATAATTACTTCTAAGAAGATAGCTAGCGTACTCTGAACCAGATTAGAAATGCTGAAGGAAAAATAATACGTATTGAAGAAGGTATTTAAGAACTTCAACATGCAAGAAAGAGAACTGAGGTTAAGTTTTATTGTCAACCTTTATGTCTTACAGCAGTAATTCTGGAAAATTCTGGATACAAACTTCATGCTAAAAGGACTCTGCAATTATAACTGATTTTTTGGGGAAAGTAGATTATATGAACAAACAAAAAAAGCTTTATTTTCTAATAAGGGTTACACAGTGAACTATTTGTCCTTACATTTCAAATTCTGTGCCACTATTTCAAATGAATTTCAAGAGGGTTTTTCTTTTTTCAAGAAGTTTTATGATTTATAGAAACAAAAAAGGTCCCAATATACAATTTTTTCTTTCTTCTTTGTATTCTAAATGAAAACATAGTTTATTATGGAGAAAATAGCATTGCAAGGAAACAAAATAAAAAATGTCAGCGCATTTGAAGTATGCCTGAAGCTTCAAAACCTGAGCACACTGTACGAATTATACATTTCCAAAGAAATCTAAAATTTGTCCAACCATCTTCAGATGCTGCTTAGAGTTTTTAATGGTATTACTACTAAAACCAAGCTACTAGTTGAATATTTATTCAATTTAAGCTCCTTTAACTGGGTATTCCTTGCTGCTTTACAAATGCTTAATTTACAGTCCAAAAGACATTTCGTCTTCTGTAAGTGTTGTATTTCCTCATGTACAACATAGTTTTACCATCTCTGGTAGCTATCATTATCAATAAAGCAGATCTGCAGATGAGACTTTGCAGGTATTGTAAATGACAAAATTCTACCTGATACATTGTGAAATTTTATTCGTATTGGCAAGTGAACCACAAGTGTATTGTGCCATAAACTAACATTGTCTTACTGGCTTGTAATGAGCTGATTAGTAATGCAAAATAACTGCAGACAGAATTGATATTACACTCCTGTGAAAAAGAGCAAAATCAATATGATTCCAACCTCTCAAGCTGCATTCAGGCTTTTTTTTTTCTGTATATATTAAAATTGGGAAATTGTTTTTCCCTAGCTTGTTCTTTCTCAGAGGAGCAGCATTAAATCTATGAGGTAAAACAGACTTAAGTGAAACAATGATACTTTGAGTTTTTATGATACAGCTTTTGCACTGTATTGCGTAATGCTAATCTCTTTGTAGAGGATTAAATTCTTCAAGTTACTTCAAGTGTGGTACGCATGTAAAAAAGATTATTGAAATGTTGCTGTTACATACTTTGTGAGATGTAAACCAGAACAATATCCTCCTAGTTAAGCTTTTTGCCTTCTGGAAGTGGAGGAAAAGAAGCGGAGAAAACACCCAAAACAACAAAAGACTGAAGTTCTTAGGTTCTTACTTAAGTGGCATTTGCTAGACAGAATCAATTTAAAATGAACTTAAGGCTCCTGTCTCAGACACATTTTAATGCGTGTCTGGGTGCCTTTAAACCTCATTGACCAGCTTATAAATGATTAAAATACTTTCCCTGCGGCATACACAGAAGCTCTTTCTATCATTATATCCTTTTGACAGTTCACGGTTGCAGTGACAGGGTGAGGGGCTTTAGCCAGTTTGCAAATATCAGATAACCTTCCTGTCAGCTGTGCTGCAACATAGTGAAGAGTAGAATTTTGCTAATATTAGTGTTTATACATGCAGAACAGTACTGGCTGGTCACCTTTGGCCAAGTGGTACATGTGGTAAGCCGTGTAACTGAATCAGATATGCCAGAGACATAGTTTTAGGGATTTCACTTCCAAAACTATTAATGCAGCAAGAAATCATCACCTGTAAGGAATGTGTTTATATCCAAGCTGATAAAATTCCATATTGGTATAGTGAGGAGGAGGGGACCACTGCATGCAGAGAAGAGAAAGACAGATCTATTTTATATTTTTTCTTAAATTTTTGCAAGTTTTGAAGATGGCGTTCCAATCACATGACACAATTTAGTAAAGGTTTTTATTTTATGATTGCTTTTCAAGAGTTACAATTCTTTGTCCAGACTTGAGTGTTTATGAAATAATTTTCATAAAGTGTTTTAAGCCACCCAGTCATGCTTATTTTAGTAACTCAGAAATAATACCTTCCAAGAATGACTTCCCCAACCGAAACAGGAGCTTTTCCAGTTAGCAATTTTGCTTTCTGTTAACCTGAGGCATAATGGTTTAGCTTAAGTGAATTATTTCTTTCAGTGTTTGTTGAACCTTTGTTGCCATTTGAAAATTATTTGAGTTCCATTTGAAAATTATTTGAGTTCCATTTGAAAATTATTTGAGTTCCATTTGAAAATTATTTGAGTTCCATTTGAAATCTGAATGTAATTTCAAAGTGTCAGTCAAAATGTTGTTTTAAGAAATTTCATAGGCAATACTGCAGATTGTGTGTACATTGGGGAAAAGAATAAAAAACCAAGCAACAAGTCAGGAAAGATTTTTATGTCAATGAATATTAAGAAAGCATAAATTACATGGTCTGAAAGTTTTGGTACCCATATAGATTTGTGTATCTCCCTATTGAATTATTCCAATGTGGGTAATTTACCTTAAAGGAATGCCCTGGGTTCAGCAGTAGCAGTCATTTTTCTCCTTCTTGGTAGCTGGTGCAGTGCTGTGTTTCTGAATTTCGGCCTGGGAGCAGTACTGATAACACTGATGTTTTTAGCTACTGCTTAGAATGTTTACACTGACCAAGGACTTTCTGAGCCTCATGCTCTGC